>JABEXW010000549.1:0-45134 GCA_013266185.1 Fusarium sarcochroum | reverse complement strand
GGGTTGAAGGGCAAGGGGGAAGGGGAAGAAAGAGAGATGGTGGTTGTGAGCTCTTTCCACGTCTGACGAGGGAGGGAGAGAGAGGTTAGGTTAGGTAGGTTAGGTTGACTGAGGTGAGGTGAGGGAACTGGAAGGGGAGGATGGAGCGGAGCCCAGGCGTAAAAAGCGAGGAACGTCAAGTCAGTAGGTACCTCTAAAACCGTACCTGCTCGAGGTCAGACCAAGGTCAAGGTGTGTGAGGCAGGTACAGCTGCTTAGTGCCTACTATGGAACCTAGCCTACCGTAACTTGCCTGGGGGGAAGAGTTAAAAGAGGGCCCCAGCCCGCTGAACTAATGCCCCGTAAGATCTCAACCTTTGAATCTGCCCAATTCTACGATAGCAAAACAGAAAAGACCCGACATGGAACAGAACCAGAAGCCAGAGGAGAGAAGCATCAAACGAAATGCATGGAACGCACAGGTAATGACTATGGTACATGATCTTGAGAGCAAAACACCCCCGGAATGGTGGTCACTCAGACATAGTCCAGGGCTATGATAAGAACAGCCACAGTGAACCACCATGACCATGACCATGACCATTCATCCCTGTATGACCTGGACCTGAGAGAAGTTTCAATTGCGCAGATCGTTGAACTCTACCAAGTCTCAGATTATTATTATTGCACGGCCTCTCTCCTAGGCAATTGAGCTACAGTACTAACCACCTCTCTTGTCATAACAGCCCATCCAAAGTACCAATGACGAGATGTTGAATCAACAGCGTCAACAGGTTACAGGACCACAGCGTACTACGTAGTCAGCCCTCAGCCGCTTGTTTCGATGGTCTTCGACTTAGGGCATGGATGTTTTCTGGGCGGTGGAGACCATCAGCCCAGGCTAGGAGGAGCCTCCTGCAGCCCACGGTATCATCGTGGGCTCTCCAACAGGCATAGACAACCTCTTCCCGCGGTACGCCATGCACAACCGGCTACGTTCCAAAGACTTTAGTGTCCAGCTCAAGGGCTTCGGCAAACCATAGCAAAGCCTCCGGAACGTCCTCACAGCGGAATTCCGTCAAGGCCTAAAGTATGAATACCCAACTCATCGCCAAGTCTGCAGGCTAAAAACAAGTACTGCTGTCTTGGACACTAACACCAAGAGAACTTGGATACAGGGCCACATAGCTGCATGAGGATGGGGTCGCCTCCGCCAACAGTCATCCACCCAAGCAGTCTGTTGTTGCGAGTACGGTAGCTGAAGCGCATGGTTTTGGCATCATAGTATCTAGAGCAAAGGCTTGACCATCCACCAAGATAAAAACCACCGAGACGCTCAGCAGATGCTAAGAGAAAATTACCTACAGCACATCTCCCGTCAGCTGTATCTTGCTTCACTGCGGACCTTGGCTAACGTTAGGCCAAGCTTCGATCACACGGCGTCCCCACACACGACAAGGTCCTCGTCTGGCGTCTGTGTGACTTGTCCCAAGGGCGAGCCAGGGACCTGATTCGAGGGCAGACCCATGCAAGCCGGCCTCTGTCCAAGAGCCCGGCACCGGCTCAGCCACTAGCGACTCGTCATTGAGTATATCAGTTTGTCAGGGACCTTATTTGACCGGCACTGCACTCTGAATATCACAGATAGTGAGGTGCAGAGAGCCGAGAGAAACCAGGACATATACCGTCCGATTGTGTATTGCAACATCGCGAACTCCTGTACCTACTTATCAAGGGAGTCGGCATTCTTGGTTTATATGTGGCGCAACGGGTCTGGTCTGTTGAGTATGCACGTATGCGCGTCCTTGCAGCTTTGTTGATTGCTTCAGTTCCCGTCTCGAATTCCAGTGGCTTACCTCGTCTGCATGACGATCACGAGCCACGCCACTCTTATCACTGGGTAAGCTTCTCACACGATTCAACCTCAAGCTCGCGGCTTGTAGCCGTATGATATACTGATGTTTTCGCTCACTTGGTCCTATTCGCAACTAGCCCAAGAACCTATCCAACTAACTAAAGGCCGTTATTAGTATGGCAGCGGTTGATAAATGAAGCCACAGGTGTCTTGTCTTGTAACTGATTCAAATTGACATGTGTGTATGTAAAACTGTAACAGTCAGACTCGCCAGCCATGTCTCAAATATTCATATTTTCACATCAGGCCCGTGATATTTGCACTGACCTCCAGGGTCCTCACACAATCCGACTGGTCAGACATTGGGACTCGGCCTCTCTGCTGTCCGTGAACTGTTGCAAAGTCTTCAGACGCTGCCACGACAGCATAATTAATACAACTTGCTTGTAACGGTATATCCATGGAGCCTTACGAGAGCCCCTTGATCAACTCTACTTGGTAGGGGCACATCTATGCGATCCCTGGACATCACCTCATTCCTCCCGTAAGGTCAGATCAGATCAGATCAGATAGTCGTTCCCACCATTGAGCGGTCTGTCATGTGCCATGTGACAGTATTCCACAGCACCTAAGTTGACTATTGTTTAAATCAACCGCGTCTGGACTGATTGAGAAAGATTTCTTTGTTATTCTTCAATAAATCATCTTTCTTTTGCTGGTGGAGTTTGTCGTATTGATTGAGTTTACCTGTGCCCTGCAACTAAAATGACATCCAGTCGTACTTAGACGGATCCTTGCAGGCAATGATCGACCTGACTTCCGCCGTTGTGATAGACAAGAGATAAACCAACATGGTCAATTGAGTTTTAGTTATTAGTCTAGTAAATGACAATAGCTTCCATATCGGATGTACTCTCTGTTGTAAAGTCTCAATTTGCAATACACCATGCACTTGAATTAGGCCAAATACAGAATCACTTAGGTCATTTGATGAAGCAAGAGGCCTGAAGATGATCTTCATACGTCATTAATTATAGGTATCCATTCCGCGCTGGTATCTTAACCTCTATTTTGGTTGCCGATCGTTCCGTTTCCTCACGCCGATTCAACGGTAAACCTCTCTCCTAGCATCGTCTGCATACACGATTTCTTGTGTTGCTCCTCGCGGCCTTTCGATAAAAGCAATCTCTTCCCCTCCTCTTATCGGTTGGTTGTAGTATCGTTCCACCGGCCGCGTGCTGTACTCCTGTCTCACGACACCTTGCTCCGAAGTCAGGGTACCGTATTCTCGCCCATAAGGCTGTGCAGCCTCGCGGCGGTTCTCCGGGTGGACACTTGTTGCATATTGACGTACGGCGGCATCGGGCCGCGCGCTCTGCACTCGGCCGTAGTCCCGAGCAACTTCATAACGGACAGGCTCCGTTGGTCGCACGCTAGTCGGCCTTGTAATGTATTCCCTCGCCCCTTCTTCCATACGGCGTCGTTCTGGAGGAGCCATTACCTCGATGAATTCACCTGGAGGAGCCATTGGCCGTGACGAATGCTCACGTGGCCGGTGGTCCCTGTAATCTTGTGAGATATACTCTGGCTGTGTCACGACCCGCCTAGACATATATGATGGCGAAGGTCTCCGATAAATTGCCCCTCCTTCTTCGTATGTCTCCATTCCTTGAGGCCTTCGAGGCGGAGCTCGTTCATATATGATCTCGGGCTCACCGGATCGAGCGGGAGGGGCAGCGGAATGCCGGATAATCGTCGAACGTGATGGCTCGATATACTCACGCCCAAAAGCATCTACAATAATTCGAGTTGGCGGCGGTCTGTGGGGTGTCATAAAAACATCGCCATCTGACCTCAAGCCCGATGGCGACGCTTCATGTGCTCCCGAGTAGGGCCACGATGGGCGTTGATAGCCGTCATTCGGTCGGATCTGGGAACTGGCTCTTTCTCCCATCGACTGTCTCTGGTGGTAAGCTGGAACAAGCGGAGGCTGTTCAATGGCATACGGTCTGCCGGAGACGAATCGATCATCGGCGTATTCTCCCCTATAGACAGTACTTCCGGGAACAGTAGTACTTGCCGCACGTTGTGAATAGCCAATTGGCACTCGATTGTCCATCTCTTGACGACCATGTAGAGGTTCAGGGGGATATTGCCCAAGCTGTGGCTCGTAGCGGACTTCTTCGTAACCAGGCTCATCTGGTTGCTGCTGAGTGTACCTTTGACGCTTATTGGGACGTATATAAGATGGAGCATTCATGGGGGACGGAGATCGAGGCTCTGGCTTGATGTAGGGGGTTGGTTCAGCCTCGGGCGCTTGCCTATCAGCCTTTCTCTTCTTCTTCTTCGCTTTCCGTTTCTCTGCTGTTCTTCCGCCTTGAGGCGAGCTTTCTGGACTGGTTACAGTAATTGGCTCATTTCTAAGAGCGGCAACTTGTGCGGGAGTACCCGTTGACGAATTTGATGTCGCTTCGGCAGCCAGGGGGAGTCGCCTGGCAACCGTCAATGGCGAAGCCTGAGCATTCCGAGGGGAACCCTCATGTGCTCGTATGAGAGGAGAAGGAGGACGGCTGTCAATATAGTGTGCACGGGGTGGCTGACGAGCAGCTGATCCATAATCACCCCTACGCCCGTCGAGCTCTATATTGCTGGGACTTTGTCCAACACTAGCAATCTGACCCGATGCGGCCTGATTCTTATTATAAGTGGTTAGGCCGGGGACTTGCCCAGCTTGTGACGTACTATTGACGCTCGAGGTGCCAGCGAAGGCTGTTGGGTTCGGATACGCTTGGTGAGACCGAGAATGGCTCGACTCATACGGCTCCAGATGAACTGGCTCATGATCAGTCGGACGCGTACGCGAAATAGCGGCGTTATGGGAGTTCATCGGCGGTTGCGGCTCCGTGTCGGGGACTCGTGCCTCTTCGGACTCGTTACGAACGCGTGAGGTCAAAACGGAAGACGGAGTGTTGTGTTGCGATGAGTAGAAGGTATTGTCATCGAAGGAATCACTTGCATTATCGAGATTAGTAGCATCAGCAGCAGGAGCAGTAGGGTCGGGCCCAGCAGTGGTCTGGACAAGCCTCAAGGCTTTTGTCAAGACTTCGTTAAGGTCGAAATCAAGATTAGGCTCTCCTTGGGCTGCACCCTTGGAAGCGACTCGTTTCTGTTCGACCTCATCTCTTAAAGCACGTTCCAATCTCTGTCTCTGCAACTGCAACTCTGCTTTAACCAAATCGTCAGACTTCTCTAGGAAGATGGGATTGATCTCAGTAGATCCAGCGCCGTATGGTTTGCTGATCTGCGTGGTGCCAGAGGACAAGGTAGCTTGGACAGTACTGGCGGATACGCCTGCTTGCTGAGCGCTCGCAGGAGAGTACTGTTGCTTATCTGCCTGATTGTTTGGCGTACCATTTCTGATGGGTGTATCTATCGGATGAATGGAAGATTGTGCAGATGCAATCAGGTTAGATGGAGGCTTGATGCTTGGGTGTTCACCAGAAAGAATGGCAGCTTGGAAGCGCACGATCTTCTCGTACTGTTGAAACCGATGACGCTGGTCCTCAGCCAGGCCAGACAGCTCAGTCCTGCTAGCAAGCTGCCCCTGAATAACAGGATCCTGTGCCATGACGGCAGCGAGTGAAATGTACACGTCGCGTCACCAGGTTTCTGGAAAGCAAAAGGAGGAATAACTCCACGTTAGCTTATATTGGTGAGTAATAAACCCGACCGACAACGCCACACTTGACGTGATATAATACGAATCAAGCGATGCTTTTGAAGATACAAAAGCGATGGGTCGGTTGTTGTGCAAGAAAGCTGAGGTCTGTGCAGGATAATAATGGAATGGTTTTAGAGTAAGGGCAGCCGCAGCGACCTTGACTCGACGCGGAAAGGCAAACAATTTAGGCGGTGTAGGCGGCAGAATTCTTCCGCTGCAGGGACTCGAGATCGCCATTGAACCGTTATGGGTAATGATGAGTTACCGCTGACTGGGTAAATTAAATGCTTAACTGCCTAGTTCTTTGGGCTGTACTCCGTAATGATCCTAGGATTTACTGGGCGTCTGTGAACTGAACAGCTGACTACCATTGATATAAGGTTCAACTCATTCATCTCCTATCCCTGACCTTACACCTTATGCCCAGAAGTCAGAGCAATCCTGGTGAGGTTTGGCGGTGTTTCTTAGTTATTCTGCAGCCGTCTATACGGATAGGAGAGGACAGTTTATGATGGTTCTAAATCGAAGTATTCAGGAGCATGTGAAGGAATGGAACTGCTATATTCATAATTGAAGTTACCTTAGACGAATTATGCCCCGGTTTGTCCGGCTTCGATCGTTCCAATTGAGCTTCTATAGTGAGGCTCATGATTGACTCCCTGTAAGCATGGATCACTATAACGCGTAACCGGGAGCCTCCTTTCCAAAGCCCCATGATAGTTCGTGTCATGACATTCATAGCCTCAAAATCCAATTACTTCGTCACACGTGGTTTAAATGGAGATTTCTAATCTAATAAAGGGGTTGTCTTCCATGTATCACAGCGCATTCATCGCATGTTTGTCTATCAAGCACTCGAGCGCTCACTAGGTAGGCTGTAGTGACAGGCCCGCCATCGGAGATCGGAAGTGATACGCGGGCATTATTCAGCCACACCGCAAGAGTCATTGGGCGAAACACAACGTCAAGAACGGATAGAAGCCAGTGAAACAAGTGCTAGCTTTGCCCTTTTGGCCCGGGATCGCCTTCGCCATAACTAAAGTTAAAATCTATTTAAACTGTCTTCCTCTCCCTCACAGCCATTCAATGTCCCAAGTACGACCACGTGTATCCGCTTTCTCATCACTCAAGCGCATATTCAACCCTTCGTTGCCATCTTCTTTGTTGCTCAACTCAAATCTGGCGCCCAGATATCGTTACACCAGCAACCTCAACATCCAAACTCAAACCAATTTCACCATGGGCAGTATTCAAGACATGAGCTCCGGAAAGCCGGTCCTATTCTTGTTAGTACCCTTGGATTTACGCCTCATACAGCCTCGAGTTAACCTTCGTGTAGTGACATTGACAACTGCTTGTACCCGAAAAGTAAGTCTCAACAAAAGCTGAAGTCTGTGATCTCTTGAACCTAACAGTGGATGCAGGCGCCAAAGTCCATGATATAATGGCTAAACTCATTGATGAATACTTCTCAAAACATTTGGAGCTGTCCTGGGACGATGCAGTGAAGCTGCACAAGGAGTATTACACCAACTACGGCCTGGCTATTGAGGGGCTTGTGCGCCATCACAAAATCGACCCCCTAGACTACAATGCCAAGGTTGATGATGCTTTACCTCTCGAGGCGCTCATTAAGCCTGACCCTGAGCTTCGCGAGCTTCTCGAGGATATCGACAGATCCAAGGTTACAGTGTGGCTTTTCACCAACGCCTATGTGACCCACGGGAAGCGAGTTGTCCGACTTCTAGGCATTGAGGATATGTTCGATGGCCTTACCTACTGCAACTATGCCGAGCAGCCTTTTGTATGCAAACCTGACCCCAAGATGTACCAGAAGGGCATGCGTGAAGCAGGCGTCGAGCGAGTGGAGGATTGTTTCTTTGTTGGTAAGTTTCCTTTCGACTATTCTTGACGACTTTGCCTAAACTTTGATAGATGATTCCGGCCTGAACTGCTCAAAGGCAAAGGAATTTGGTTGGACTGCGGCTCATCTCGTCGAAGAAGGGGTGACTGCTCCCAAGACCCCTGTTTCGCAATACCAGATCGACCATTTGCGAGAACTACGCAATGTTTACCCGCAATTCTTCAAATCAAAAGCAAACTAAGGCACTAATCACATTGGCGTCGGTTACGGGGTAGAGGACACTGTTTGTGAGGCATGGGATAAAACACTAGACGGTGGCGTTTAAGGCGCTCACTAAAATGAGATACCTTTGTATTATGGAATTTTCAACAAATAGACCAAAGGCTCCTATGTACTGGGCTGCAGGCCCTTCATCTTTGCCCGTGTAAACTCCATAACTCCGCGCTGTGCAATGATGGCCGTGTCAAAAGTGAAAGAGGCCTATGGATATCAACGCCGTACTCAAGGCCGTCGGATGCTGCGAATCACGCTGTCAAGCTCAGATAGTATCTGATCTTTCTCCTTGATTGCTTCTTGACGTTGAGCCTCGGCGATTTTCAAGTCCTCTTCGAGTTCTTTGATGTATCTCTCTTGGTCCATTTCGCTGTTATCCAGGCCAGGAAGTGATGAGATGAGTACCTCGATTTGCTGCTCTTTGAGGATGAGATCTTGCGACAACTCCACCATTCCAGCACGAAATTCGTCTGGGGGAAGTGAATCAACTGATGACACAGTTAGCAGATGTTGTGTGAAGGGGGCGAAACAGAACATAGCATACCCTCTTTCGGAATATCCTTCACTTCACGGATTTTGTCATTAGGGCCAAGCATTTCAAGGTCATGCCGCTTGTTTACATAGTGTAAGCATGCCACAAACTGCTGCGCCAGCTGCGATAGTAATCAGCAAATGTTCCATGATACAAACAGTACCCATCACAAACCTGGTCTACAGCATCCTGAAGTTGTGTTAAGCGGTCACCCATGATGGCGGTTGTTGAGCACTCGAGCTCTTGAACAATAGCAGCTAGAAGATCACGGCTTCGATGAATCTCATTAGTCACGTGGAGACGTGCCGGAGGTCGGGCAATTGACAATCCGCCCCGGAAATTTTGGAGCCGTTTGGGCTTAGGAAGTGAACACCGTTGTCTCTGGGCGAGCTATGACATGATTGGCACGGCATGGTCCAAGTGGCAGCAACACCATGTTTGTTCTTTCTTAAACCTGTCAAATCCACATCTCTAACCTTCGCCTTTGTGCGCTTTTGTTCTTCTCATAATATTCTTCCCATACCTCTTCTGTACACTCTTTTACATTGAATTAACTTCACCATGTCTACTCCACCTCCCCAACCTGGCCCCCAGCCTGGGCCAGGTCAGATTCCCATGGGAATGCCTCAGCCTGGACAGCGACCGACGCCCGAGCAGATCCAGGCAATGCAGCGCCAACTCGCTATCGATGCTGAGAAGGCTGGCATGACCGTCCCGGAGTTTGTTGATCACATAAGGAGACAGGCACAAGAGCAGATGCGAATGCGCGCTCAACAGGCGCAGCAAGGCGGCGCTCCTGGTCATGCTCATGACCATCCTCATCCTCACCCTCAGCAGCAGGGTCGCGCTCAACCCATCACTCCGGGACCTCCCAACCCCAAGGCTCTTGCTCTTGCCAAGTTTCTCCGCGGTCAGGATCTTAAGCCCCGAACCGTCATTCTTAATGGCGAGCGAAAGGACATGTTCCGAGGTAGGTCAATACGATTCTGGGATCTTCCAAACACTAACACAGCGTAGTCAAGCGAGCGCTGCGAGTTCTCGAATCTCCTGCGTACGAGAAGGCCCGCAAGAAGAACCCCCTTCTGCCCGAAATCACCGACCGAGCCTCTCTCGAGAACACTTTCAAGCTGTTGCCTCTGAGCATGCTTGCCCTTCGAGTTACTAAGGTTGAGTCTCAGGCAGGCCCCAACGGAAAGAAGCCTAAGCGTGTCAAGGGTCAATGGACTGTCAGAATCGAGCAGCAACAAGAAGCAAAGGACGATATGTACTATGCTTGGCTATGGGAAGGCAGTCAGCTCAAGCGTAAGATCTATGCTGGTCTCGCGCTCCTCGCCATCTTCGCCATTGTCCTATACCCTCTCTGGCCTTTGGTGTTGCGCCAGGGCGTCTACTACCTTAGTTGGGGACTGTTGGGACTCCTTGGGCTGTTCTTCATAATGGCTATTTTCCGTGTTATTCTGTTCTGCATCACCTACTTCACCAATTCCCCTGGTCTCTGGCTCTTCCCCAATCTATGGGAGGACGTTTCGTTTGTGGACAGTTTCAAGCCTGTCTGGGCTTGGCATGAGGTCAGTACACATCTGCTACGAATCGAAGCAACTAAAACACTAACATGCACGCAGACCGAGAAGAAAAAGAAGAAGAAGAAGTCGGCAGCCCCTGCAACCAGTGCCAACCCCGCCTTCGCAGCTGCTACTGGACAAGTTGCGCCTACGAGTGCAACAACGACTGGCACAGATACTCAGGTGAACACCGGTGACCTACAGCAACGCCACTACGAGGCACCAAGGGTCGAGGAACTAGCAGACGACGAGTAGAGGATGTACAAAACTGAATATTGGGCGGAGGCGTTTCTTGGAAGTTTTATTAATACTCTGGATCTTGATGCGGTTACTGGAAGTAACGAAAGCAGGTAATTTCAATACAGCGGTTCTCTCAGATCTATACAGACATGATAAAACATTGGTGTACTGGCCCTTGCGAGCGCTATCTTATTATCGATCTTCTGCGCGCAACGACACGGGCTCCCATGAGAGAGTGTTCATGTAAGTCAAACAGATATCTACATCCAGTGCGCATGGGGATAAATGATCACAAATTGGAGCAAGGGGAGATATGTAGTAGATGGTTCCTGTTTTGATATCTAGAAAACAACCCGATACACCTCGCCGGCCAGAATCCATCACAGAAACAGCAAAATCGAGTCGCCTCGCTCCCCTACCTCCATTGCAGGGGAATTTATAGAGCATTTTCAAAGCGCCTACGATCAGTCTTCGTTAATAGTAGAAGTCCGATACATTCTCCTTCCGCCTCTCAAGGCAGGCTCATGGTTGTAATGTCAGATGTTTCCAAAAGAAGGTCCCGTCTTTGAGTTCGCCATTTGGACTGAGACCGTACTTTGGAATCTGGCCGAGCTCAACGTAGCCAAGCTTCTTATACACTTCTTCTGCAGGGCTTCCAGTCTCGGTGTCGAGAAGCTAGGCAACGAGTCAGTTACGAGAACCCTGCACCATCGGCTTACTGAGGGTGATATTCAACTTACCAGAATGGTCCTACCTCGCCTGGTCGCCTCAGCCTCGAGTGCAGCAATCAGAGTTCTAGCACCCCCTCGGCCGCGGAAGGCCTTGTGAACAAGCAGCTTCTCCACGACGCCACGGAACGGGCCAGTTTCCGATGAGGGCATGGCAAGCATAACAACACCTACCACGTCCGGTCCTTTTGGCCGAGCTCCGGGTTCGGATTCATTGAGGAGAATGAATATGAGGCGCTTGCCGTCTGCGACCTCGGCGATGCGTTCTTTCCACCAAGCGAGGAGCTTCTCGTGAGATAGGGGCGGGAGGAATTCCGCGATAGTGCGGTCGTGAGTAATACAGGAGGCGTGGATGGCAGCGAGGTATGGGATCAAGTGGCCATGTTGACCCGGTGAGAAAAGGGCCACTGTTCCTGATTGTGTCATATCGAGAGTGTCTTATTGATCGCGTGAATGTTTATGCGAAAGGTGGTGAGTGACGATGTAGTGAATGGCTCAATGTTGTGTCTCAATGTATAAGGCTTCTTTGTTGTAAACCGCATCTGCAACTTGAAAGCCTTGTTATCTAACGGTGCTCGGTACTTGAGCTGATCAAATAAGTAAACGGTATTTGTAGGTCAGAATTCCTAGGCAGGATTTTAGAGGCTTATTGGGCGATACGATGAGGGGAGATGGATGGGTTATCCGATCTAGGAGCTCAAACCCCAAGCTAGACTCACCTTGAAGGGGCCGACGATCGAACTTAGTTGATCGACAAAGTTCCGTACAGTAGTTGAGAATAGAAATGGGCGAAGTTTTGGGTTACGAGTAGATGTCTAAGTAAATAAGACAATCGGAGAATATCGGCTCAGAGAGGTTAAGTAGAGGGTGATGTCCAAGACCTCAACTCAACCAGGACGTGACTATTAAGATGAGGTCGGGTGTGATTCAATGAACCCTGAAGCAGAGAATCCCAATCGAATCCCACCTCATGCAGGGCCCAGGAAAAAAAATTCGCCCTCTCAAGGTCGCATCCCCTTCTTTTCCAGCGGGTTGGTGCCGGGTCGTCCAGTGGAGTGGAGTGGAGTTACCGCCGCCCCGGATAATTGCAGGTACTGTAGGGCACCTCGCTAGCTCCCGCCATAGCTCCGCTCACCACCATCAGCCGAGCCCTTTGACACCCTCAAACAACATTGGATGGATTGAATCCTTCCATTGCCTTTAGGTTCCTTTTTTCCACACCGCGGAATCGTGAAGAGGTTGCACGCCACGGTTGCCACAATGTACGGAATAAATGGCGCACTCACAAATCTGGCAGGTTAGCTTCGGTGAGCTGCTTGGACTGTGTGTGGCTTTTCGAGGAAGAAAAGACTGTGAACAGCTGATGGCCAAGGAAGAGAGGATCCAGTCATGGATGGGCTGATGAAACGAGACGGGACGGGACGGATGGAGAACGGGAACTCTGAATGTTCCTTGACCCTACTGTAACTGATACAATGGCATTCTATATAGGATGTGATTAAGTGACGACAGAGGCATCTATAGGTAGACAGTCGACCCTCTGATTAGTTTGCACGCTGAGTGATGGGGTGACCTATTACAGATAATCCCAACGTTAATCTCGGCTACCAGAAGCAGGGTGACGTACAATCAATGCTGATATGGCCGGCTGTTTGTTGACTTGACGTGAAGCTGGTAGGGCAGGCAAGGGAGCAGTACAGGCTATACATTGCCATTGCCGGGGAGCTGCCGCAGTCCAAGAGGTTCCATTGGGTTTAGGCAGCCCAATTAACGAGAGCTTTATTAACTAACTATGCGGCAGCCCAGTAGGGTTGATTAAAGCTACCCTAATGGGTTACTTTGCATTAGAGGATGTCCGTGCCGGGTTTGAGCTTCGGCAGTCAAAAGTTGGGCTCATGTCAAACACAGTGGGATGTTAGTTATCATGGATATTATCAAACAAATACGCGGTTAAAGCAACACCTAGCTGATATCTCTTCTGAGTAATAAGATTGGTAGAAACTTGGTAGAAACCTATCACAGTATAATCATAAGATGGATAAAGATCTTCATAAGAGTAGCTGTAGATCTTTCTATATCTTAGGGTTGACTATCCATAGAAGGCTGTCTACTTGGCCAAATATTATCTAGGGTCTGTGGAAAGCTAAACTATTGGGGAGTATGACGGTACGTATAAAATGTGAATGAGTCAAACGACGATGATGATCTATCATCAGATTTAGAACGTCCAGGCCCAGAAGCCAAAAAGGCTGGTTGTCTCTGGTGTACAGACCCAAGCAGGTCATTTCAAGCCCTTCGGCAAAGGCTGGAATCCACCTCTGGATATCTTACTCCTGTGAGGAGTCAGGAGTATCGGAAACTGCAATTAGACGGAAGTTAGGGATCATATCCTCTTGTCCCGCATATCCGTAGTGTTCCGTGAGCTTCGTGGTTGGCTCTATTAATCTTCTTTTGGTGTTCAACAATTCTTTCCTCAGCCCCTCCAGGTCGGGTTGACGAGCCGATATATATTTTTGTCTCTAGGTTCGGTAGTTAAAGCCTGGTTGATGCCAGACACAGTTGGAGGTGATTATTTTATAAGAGTGTGATTAAAGAAATACTTGACCAATAACTAATCCTGTATGAACAACCAAATTAGTAGGAACTTGGTGAGATCATAAAATGGCCATAAGATATACATAAATCCCTCCTATAGTATACTACCTATTCTTGTGAAGATCTTTACATATCTTAGGATATACTACCCTATAGATGTCATTATCACTTACTCTTTCTCGCGACGAAGGAAGCACCGAACTTTACGACTACAACCTCAGGGGCATGGTTTACCCCGATTGCAATCGAAGATGGGCCATCTACCAACTCGACTGCAATCAATAAGCCATCACATATTCCGTATTTCCTTGGCTTTGATGGGGATGGACCATCTACCGAAGCAGCCGCAGACAACGATCTATTTACTACCCGAAGGTCGACGATACATACTCCCAGTATCGGGGGTGCAACAGAGAAACAGTTGTCATATTATTGAATAAACTTGGACGGTCTGAATCACTTCCACTGGGTGCTTGAAAAGAATTGGAAAGTTGTTTCACTAATACGACATGTTTTCTGGTTCACGTGCAATAGCTGTTGATCCTTAACTTTTAAGGTGCGGCCCCGCAGCTCTTAATCAAGGCCAGGGCTCCAATGGATGCTTGTTTGTACGTTTGTCCAATCCAATTGATTGACTGACAGCTGCATATACACGCAAGTACCTCGTTAATTCATTGGCTCTCCGCTTTAGGCGCATTCCAAAACAGCCGCCCATCATCATCGTCATCATCAGCTCCCCACTTGGCAGCTTCCAAGCTTCCATTGCCTCATAGCGTCAGCTTGTCAGCGTCACTGAGATAACCCCATTTTGTTTAAACCCACTGTATCCTGGATAAACTAGTTGGTTCCTGGTATACTTTTCATTCAACTATCTTTGAGTCTACTATCTCACTTTACAACTCACCGCCGGAGTCTAGAAGTTGAGGTATAGCCCTCGTCCTCGTCATACGACATGGATTTCTTCAAGAAGGTTGGCGAGCACGTTGAGAATGCTCTGAGTGGAAAGGACGACGATGACGACAAGCATCACTCTCAATCTCAATCTCAATCTCAATCTCACGGAGGCCAAAGCCAGCAGTCTCAAGGAAGCCAAAGCCAGCATTATCAAGGTGGCAGCGGTCACTCCCAGTCCTACGGGCAGTCTCAAGAAGGCTATGATCAGTACGGCAACCAGAGTCAATCTTATTCCAACCAAAGCCAGTACGGAGGGCAAGGCCAGTACGGAGGACAAAGCCAGTCCTATGGTAACCAGAGCCAATCCTACGGAGGCCATGACCAGTCTTACGGCGGACAGAGCCAGCAATATCAAGGTGACAGCGGTCACTCCCAAGGTTATCAAGGTGGCAACGGACACTCTCAGTCCTATGGGCAGCCCCAGGAAGGCTACAACCAGTACGGTAGTCAGAGCTCTTATTCCAACCAGGGTCAGCAGTATCAAGGAGGCGGCAACCAATCCTACCAAGGCGGAAATCAATCCTACCAAGGAGGCGGCAATCAGTCTCATCAGGAAGGGGGTAAAAAACCCCACGATGACGACCATCCTCATGACGCTGCCGCTCAGTATCTCGAAAGACAGCAGGCCGTCAACCGCTATCACTCCTTTGCTGCAGAGTCCAAGGGCAACGTCAAGTGGTACGTTGATGGCGCTTCCTACTTCTGGGCTGTCTCCGAAGCTCTCGAGCGTAAGTTCCCCCTATTCCTCCAAAGATCTAGCAACACTTGTCTAACACATAACCATAACTAGAGGCCCGAGAGAGTGTCTTCATTCTCGATTGGTGGCTGAGCCCCGAGCTGTATCTGCGCCGCCCCCCCGCTAAAAACGAGCAGTACCGTCTGGACCGCATGCTTCAGGCTGCGGCTGAGCGTGGTGTGCAAGTTTACATCATTGTGTACAAGGAAGTCGAAGCGGCTCTGACTCTGAACTCTTCTCACACGAGAACTGCCCTGGAGGCACTTCACAAGAACATTCACGTCTTTAGACACCCGGATCACTATCCCACGGGTTATGACCTTCAAAAGGAGCTAGGCAAGTCGATCAAGGCCTTGACCAACTTTGACCTGGCCAAGGCGTCTGGGGATGCTATCAAAGCAGTCTACGGTACTGCTGGTGATGTTGTGCTGTATTGGGCACACCACGAGAAGCTGCTAGTCATTGATAATGGCAGATTGGGTTTCATGGGAGGACTTGATATGTGTATGAGCTTCCGTGATCCAGTCAGATTGAACAGTGCTAATTCCTGGCAATTATAGGTTTTGGACGATGGGATACAAGCAGTAAGTCTTTCTCTCACAATAAAGACTTTCATACTTACAGTAGCCGTTAGGTCACCCCATCGCCGATGCTCATCCTGGCAATCTGGATGCCATCATTTTCCCCGGACAGGGTAGGTCAAAGCATGCCAACTTGCTTGACGACTCAACTAATAAACAAAGATTATAACAACGCTCGCGTTTATGATTTCGCTGATGTCAAAGACTGGGATCAAAACAAGCGTAAGTTCCTTATCGACAAGATTGGAGTCATCGCGGTGTAGGAGCATGTGAGACTGGCATACGCCAAGATCCGTGGACCTCCCACCAACTTTATTCTCCTATTTTCTGGACCCCTGAGAGAACGCAAACTGATAATTCCAGTTGATCGTACGAAGAGTTCGAGAATGGGTTGGTCAGATGTAGCTCTGAGCATGAACGGGCCTATCACCCGTGATATGGTTGATCACTTCATCGACCGATGGTGAGTTATGCTAAAGATTGGTATTTTAACAGTTAAACACGAGCTAAATATGCACAGGAACTTTATCTTCAAAGACAAGTACAAGGAGAAGAACCCTGGCAAATATCACAAACTTGAGGCACCTCCACGAGACACCTCCGGTTCTGGGGAGAGAGGATCCAGAGGTGAGGATGACTATCTGGGCGGATTGACGGAGCAGTTCAGCCGTGGTATGAGCAGACTTAGGTCATTCGGAGGGGGTGAAGAATCGCACGACCGTGACCGTGGACAAACGTCTCAGGATGGCGGCGATATGCCTCGCATTCAGATGATTCGAAGGTATGAGAATCCAGTCTCTCACCCATTGTCCCCATATCTAACATAACCTAGCTGCGCCGAATGGTCATCTGGCCATCCCCTTGAGCATTCAATCGCGAATGCCTACATTCAGGCAATCGGCGAGGCCAAACACTTCATCTACATCGAGAACCAAGTATGCATACCCCCGCTACTTTTCCGAGTGTCTACTGACTACCCAGTTCTTCATCACTGCTACCGACGACAAGCAAAAGCCTGTTAAGAACAAGATTGGTGCTGCATTGGTAGAGCGCGTGATTCGCGCCGACCATGAAGGCCAGCCATTCCATGTCTGGGTACTCATGCCAGCAGTCCCTGCGTTCGCCGGCGACCTACACGACGATGGCGCTCTAGGAACGAGAGCTATCATGGAGTTCCAATACGACTCCATCAGCCGCGGTGGCTACAGTATCATCGAGAAGCTTCGTAAGGCAGGCATCCGTGATACTAGTAGGTACATCGGATTCTACAACCTCCGTAACTTTGACCGCATCAATGTATCCAAGACCATGGCTGAGGCGGAAGCCCGCACTGGTGTGTCTTACGAGGATGCTCGAAAAGAAAGAGACCGAGAACTGGGTGGTTACCCTGACGAGGGCTCCGGTAGGACAGCCCGTGAGGAGTACCAAGAAAGTCGTGGAGATTTCTCTAGCTCCCGACAAGGTGGGGGATACCAACGCCAGGAGTACGGAGATCGATCTGAGCGAGATGATTACCGTCAAGACCGTCAAGGAGGGTACTCCGACAACAGACGACAGGACGATGATTATCGTGGCGGACAGTCTGACTCTAGGTACGGAGGTGGGCGAGACCGTGACGATTACCAGCGAGACGATAGCTACGGAAGCCGACCTGGACGTGACCCATACAGTCACCCAGGGGCTGATCCTCGATTCGCAGGCAGACCTCAACAACAGGAATACCAAGGAGGATACTCCCAGCAGGGCTATGGCGGTGGATCCCAAGGCGACGAGTATGGAGGTGGTTACTCTCAGCAAAGTTACGGCGGCCGACCTGACTATGGAGAGTATGGTGGCACCCGACCAGACGCAGGTCATGGTGGAAGACACGACCATGATCCCTACCAGCACCCACAAGCGGACCCGCGATTCAGTGGTAGACAAGAGCCTGATCGTTATCAGGGGGACTCTGACTCGAGATATGATGATCGACCCCAACGTCAAGAACATCAAGGAGGCTACTCTGGTTCCTCAAACTACGACAACAGGCCTCAGCGTCAAGAACAGCAGGGTGGTAGGACAGATCCGTACGACAGATACCAGCAAGGAGCTAGCAAAGTCGGAGACCACACCCTCGATACCATCAGTGCATGCTACATGGACCAAGGCCCCAAGGTCACTGATCTCCGCTGGGATGGAAACCCTGAAGATGAGATTGGCGCTTTCGTGTCTGAGGAGCTGTACATCCACAGCAAGTTGCTCATCGCCGACGACCGTCTCGTCATTTGTGGTTCAGCTAACCTGAACGATCGTTCGCAACTTGGAGACCATGACTCTGAGATTGCCGTTGTCATCGAGGATCCCACTCCCGTGGAATCCTACATGAACGGACGTCCCTACACGGCCTCCCGCTTCGCCGCCTCTTTGCGCCGTTACCTCTTCCGCAAGCATCTCGGCCTCATCCCCGATCAGCGCTGGGACCAGCCCAACCAAAACTGGACGCCCATCGACCGTGATCCCAACAACTACGACTGGGGTTCTCCAGCTGATCAACTCGTCCGCGACCCGATGCACCCTGACTTCCACCGTCTCTGGACCAACACTGCGCGTGTCAACACCGAGACCTTCGACCGAGCGTTCCACCCAGTTCCCACTAACGAGGTCAAGACTTGGAAGGAATACGATACCTTCTTCTCTCAGCATTTCATCATCCCTGGTAAGAAGGACCAAGATGTCAAGGCCGAGATCAAGAAGGGCAAGGTCGAGTACGGCCACATTGTGCAGTCAGAGTTCCCTGGTGGTGTTCAGGAGGTTAAGCAGTGGCTGTCGCGTATTCGTGGCACACTTGTCGAGATGCCTCTCGATTTCTTGGTAGAAGCTGGGGATATTGCCAAGGAGGGCTTGACGCTCAACAGTCTTACTGATGAGCTTTACACTTGATCGGGATACTTGTGAGACTATTCAAAGAATCAAATCAGGGTAGATAAACGAATAAGTCTTGGTTGTATTGGCGAGATACATCAGTACTATACAACACGGAATAGTAACATATGGAACTAAAATTGCACCCTTAACTCGTTTACTTAAATGATCTCTTGTGTCAAGTTAGAGGGCTGGACGAACTTCCCAAACCGAGCGCTAGTCTGCAAGCAATATCGTCGTCTAGACGATTGAGACAAGAGACAAGAGGAAAGGGTTAACTGTGTAGCAACCCACTTCAGACAGCAGCAGGGGAACTCGTAGGAGATCGGAACGTGACATATGCAAGCGTGGTACTCCCACATCAACTTAGGTAGTGTACAGGTGCCACGCAATCTAAACAGATAGATACCAAACCCAAAACTCCGTAATTTGACAACACATGACTATATAAATCCTGTTGTGAACCCAGTCCAGTAACCCCTCCTTCGCATTTCATGGCCATTGGCCTGTAGCGACCCTGGTGTTTTATACACGGTAACGGGCATCAGAGCCATATCCATAACACAATAACCTCACCGACACTAATCACACACAGACTCTATTCCTTAATCAGACTTGGCGTTGCTATTCTGCCCAAGGAGTCCATCCTTGAGACCTAGTGAATCGTCACGGAAGAAGGTGCCGCGAGACCGTCGAGTGCGGTTGCGGAACCAAGAGTAAACACCAAAACTGGCAGCAATTACGAAGCCAATAGATAGGAACGGATGGTCGACAAAGCTCATCTGGATGTCGAAAAAGAACTTGGCGAAAGAGCTGATGGTGTACTTGGGAGAGATTGGGTTAGGGCCGTAGACGATCTTGTCAAGAGTGTCCATGATAGAGGTATGGCTGATCATAATGTGGTTGCCTGTAGGTGTAGTGTCCCAGAACTGGTGTCGCTGCAATGTCGTCAGTATTTAGTCAATCAAAGGGGGGCTCTAGAATCTTACGTCTTCCTCGTTGATAATGACACGCTCGCCATCTCTCACATCGATGTTGTAGGTGCTGGCGATCCACCTCTGCCAGAAGATGCCGTCAACCCAGGCAAAACCGACCTCCTTACGGCGGGTAGAGTCCATGTCAATCTTGATGGCCTTGGCGTTACGAAGACCACGCTGGTCATCACGACTCTCAGCCTCCTCAATTCTCATCTGCTTGGCATCTCGAAGCTTCTTACGCTCAAGTTGGAACTCCTGGACCTGGCGGTCCACCCACTCATTAGCGGCATTCTTGAGCTCGGAGATCGAGTTCTGCAGGCGGTCCTCGTCATCCCGGTTAAGAACGGCAAGCACAACCAGCTTGTGGCTCATGATTTGCTTGGCGTTGATGGCGGTCATCTCAGGAACAAGGGGAAGCCATGTAGACTTCATCCAAGAAACCAACGAGTCGACATCTCTCATCTCATCAGGGGTGATGGGGGTATAGTAGGTTGCACGGCCTTCTCTCGATACCAAGAGCCTAGGCCAAGTTGTGATCTTGAACCTGGAGCAAAGTTCAGGGTCATTTGTCTTGACTATCTTGCCTCGTCCAATGAGGTTGAGCGGCAGAGCATCCAGGGCCTTGAAGTCTTCGGTTGTAGTGGCATGGTCATAGAAATAGACAAAGAGGACTTCCTCGGTCTTTTCGAGCTCCTTGAAGCTTTCGGCATCGACGTCAAGAACGCCACCGGCGACTTCAAGCGCCCCTTCGGCATACGCAACAAAGTCGCCCACCCCGCGGAGACCCTTGTACTCGGCCCGTTCAGCGCCAGTCATAAAGAGGATGGTGGGAAACGCCTTGACGCCCATTTGGGTGCAGAGCTTGTGGTCTGCCTCGCAGTTGACCTCACCAATGTTGAGCTTTCCCTTCATGTTCTTAGCCAACTGCTCCCATGTAGGAGCCATTGCCTTGCAGTGAGAGCACCAAGGCGCGTAGAACTTGATGAACCAGGGGTCCTTTGACTTGGTGACTAGCCTCTCAAAGTTATCAGGCGTCAAGGGGGTGCTAACACCTTCCAGGTTATACTTAGGTGTGGTATCCTGGGGCTTAGCTTTCTTGAGCATTTGCCCAGTGCTGGGTACCTTCCAGTCGGCACCAAACGACTTCTTGCTGTCATCAGTGGCAGCAGCAGACTCCTTGGCAGCACTCTCAGTTGACTCAGTCTTGTCAGACTTGTCTGCTTCCTTTGGCATTTCGGTGATGTCGTCAAGAGACTTGCCCGCAGTCTTGCCGGCTGGTTCTTCAACCGATTTTCCAGCAGCTTTCTCGAGTGGCTTCTCAGAAGCGTCACTCGCAGCCTTTTCCACTGGCGCCTTGGGATCCGCGCCTGCTTCCGCTTCCTTCTTCTCAGCGACAGGTTCCGCAGCGTCCTGAGCAACATGTGGGGCGGGATACACCGTATCACCGGGGCTGGGCAATTCTCGAATTTCGGGTCGACCTGGGTGCGTTTTTGCAAGCGATTTCTCGATCGCATTACTCAGTGTCGTCATATTCTTGATTCCACGCAGAGCCTCAGATACCTTTCCATCTTCGTATAGGATCGTGGTCGGGTAGGACTGTATGTCGTGTTCCATGCAAAAATCATAGTAGGCGACGCAATTCACAGTACCAAACTTATAGTTGTAGTAACTGGAGAACGTGGCATCCGGGTCGTCGCTTAAGGGCTTCGAGGTGTAGTAAAATTCGTAAAGAGTTTGAAACGTCGGAGCGAACTTGGTACAATGCTTGCAGTATGGGCTAATAACTTGTAAGTAAACGGAACTACAATCCATTCAAGGTCAACATACCTGTAATGCTTAACCATCAAAAACTTGTTCTTCTTAAGCTCTTCCTCCCAGTTTGATGGTGTTAACTCCACCAGCGGCGGTACCGTTTTCCCGTTGAAAGTTGTAGGGTCTGTCACCGGGTTCCTATCCTCCTCAGCCCAAGCAAAGGCCGACAGCCCGGCGAGTATCGCAAGCGGAGAGAGACGCATGCTGGGCTAGAAGCACCAACGAGTATAAATGGCTCGGGCAACTGAACAACAATGTATGAAGTCGAAACCGCACAGCGCAAGCGATGAGGAAGCACGAAGAAGGCTGTTCAGGCGGGCGTGAAGTAGAGCGAGAAGCAACGGCGAGCCGGATTAGAAGGTAGAACAATTAGTCAGTGGCGATCGTATCGGTTGGTGTAGGTGCGGCTGGAAAGCCTGGAGCTATCGCGATATAGAAAAGAAAAGGAAGGAAAAAATGACCAGAAAAACGATACCACAATCGCGCTCACCAGGCGCAAAAGTAGACGATGATGAGGGGCAAAAGCGACAAAAGATTGAAGAGGATAAAGGAGGATCAAGAGTGAACTATTCAGGAGAGTTCGAGACCACGTTCCGCATCGGAACTTGACGCCACATTTAGGTCCCTGGCCTGGCATGAGCTCAGCCACTCGGCGCTTGCCTGTCTTGGCCTAAGAGGTTTACGCCTGGGTACTAGGGAAAGTTGACTTGTGATAGATATCACGACTATTCCATGGGTATAGATGATCTTAGAAAGAAATGGAACTCAATATTGCAGGCCGCCTGGGTCTTCCTACAGTACTACTCGTATCACATTAATATAAACTATCTGTAAGAATAGAGGACCTCTACCTATCTAGACTTTTGTCTTCTTACCAAGTACCTTACCTAGGCACCCCACTCGCACTTGCGACATGCCAGCGAGCTCCTAAACTTAGAGTAGGTACAGAAGGCTCCTCCCACTTGCTCTAGAGATCAACTAGGGGACTTCATACCTAAAAGAGGAAGTAGCCCAGACGTGGGTTTAAGATAGCTCAAGTAGCTCGTCTTCCCTCATTATCGAACCTCAGTTTACTCAAACAACTAATTTCAGAGACACAGGCGCTGTTTCACCTTATTCAGGAGTAGCAGTGTCATCTTAGAGCAGCACATGGCAATCTTACCTACTATTTTCCGACCTCGCACATGGTACTTGCTTCAAGAACAACATTCCGACTTGCCTATCCCAAAGTGCAACTACTCAACTGGTCCTTGGTGACGGATTATAACCAAAAAAAAATCTCATATATAGGTACCACCACAAAGCTGTTCCTTTGGTTAGACCGGTCCAACAACTACGCTTGTGACAACACCTTGTCACATTGTCGCGATGGACCGTCCGGCCAAGCGCAAGCGAATAGACGAACTCGATGTCCATCTACCTGGATCACTACAACGGTCTATAAGCCCTCCTAGAAAGAAGACCCGCAAACCGACCGCGATCAGGTCTCCGTGGCAATTAACATGGATTCAAGATCTCCCAGAGAGCGATAACAAAGACGCCGTCAGCCTTCGTGACCTGCTGGGCGACCCCCTTATCTCAGAATGCTGGGAATTCAACTTCTTGCACGACCTCCCGTTCTTGATGAATGCATTTGACCCTGATACGCGTCATCTTGTCAAAGTTCACCTGGTGCACGGTTTCTGGAAACGTGAAGATGAAAGCCGGATGGCGTTGGAGGTATGTTGGTTGGTGTGAATACCGGGAAATCCAGTCACACTATCCATATGCTGATTCTATCTAGCAAGCAGCTGCAGACTTCGAGAACGTCAACATTCATATAGCCCCCATGCCCGAAATGTTCGGAACGCATCATTCAAAAATGATGATATTGTTCAGACATGACGATACTGCTCAAGTCATTATCCACACCGCTAACATGATTCCAAAGGACTGGACAAATATGAGCAATGGGGTCTGGAAATCGCCCTTGCTTCATAAGATGTCAAATGTGCAAAATTCCACGCCGTCTCCAGACGATTACCCCGTTGGCAGTGGAAAACGCTTCCAAATCGACCTCTTGAACTACTTGAGGTCTTACGACAAGCGCAAGATCATCTGCAAACCTCTCACCGATAAGCTCGTCAGATATGACTTTTCGAGCGTCAAAGCTGCCCTCGTTGCAAGCGTACCGGGTAGGCATAATGCACGAGATATGTCAGAGACATCTTGGGGCTGGGCCGCTCTTAAAAGGTGTTTGCAGCACGTCCCTTGTAATGATCGTGGGGATTCAGACATTGTTGTGCAGGTGTCTTCAATTGCCACGTTGGGGGCAAAGGACGATTGGTTGCAAAAAACTCTTTTCGAATCTTTGGCCCGTTGTAATAATTCAGGCCTTGGGCAGCCAAGATTCAAGGTTGTCTTTCCAACTCCTGATGAAATTCGACGGTCGTTGGATGGATATGCGTCAGGAGGCTCCATCCATACAAAGATTCAGTCATCGCAACAAGCAAAGCAGCTGGAATACCTCCGCCCGATATTCCACCACTGGGCCAACGACTCGTCTAATGGTACCAGTGAGTTTCATTCCCGCGCAGCTTCTGAAGCATGTTTTAATTGTTTATAGAGCTTCCCGACGACGTTCCCTTTCGCGACGGTGGCCGAAAGAGGGCAGCTCCACATATCAAGACCTATATTCGATCCAACAAATCGTCTATTGATTGGGGCCTCCTGACATCAGCCAACATTTCGAAACAAGCTTGGGGAGAGGCGGCCAGACTAACAGGCGAGATGCGTATCGCATCATGGGAGATCGGTGTCTTGGTGTGGCCGGAGTTACTAGAGGCAAACTCAACCATGGTAGGCACTTTTAAAACAGACGTGCCAGAAATCGCACAAAGCCAAGGCCAAGAGGGGGAAGACCAACCGACGATTGGATTACGAATACCGTACAACACTCCATTACAACGCTATGCAAGTGATGAGGTACCCTGGGTCGCGACAATGCCTCATAGGGAGCTCGACTGGGCGGGACGGTCTTGGGGCTGATGGGTCATGATAAGGCTGCAACTCAACATGGGCCTTGATTAGAGAATCAGCCAATCGCATGGATAAGATATATATCGGATCTTGAATTTAGGAGCCTCATCCGCCGGCCAAGTCTCGCGTCCTCCGCCGTCAAACTAGAGTCCAGTATCACGAACCACAGACCCTTATCGACGATCCACCCCCGCATCATGACAAGAGGCTAGATCCGCCAACCACGACTTAGAGAATCGAAAGGTTGCGTGTCTTTCACCTGAATTGGTAAGACTCCACCTAGTAAGGGTAAGCAGCCTTCACGGCATTTCAATGGCGCCCTTTATCGTGGCAAGGCGGGTCTTTGTCGACGCTAGCTGTAAAAGTCAAGTCAGGCGAAGTGCGAAAACGGGTCAATTGCCTCTTTTTAGTCGGGTCTAGTGATTTGACTGCAACTACGTATATACAGCCTTCTCTGTTTCCATCTGGCTCATTTCTTCTGCTCTCTTTTCCCTCACTATCGCAGCCTGCGGATTGACCTATAGCGTCGTCTTGAGTTGGGCAGCACAATTGAACTCATCGTGATAACATTGTACCACTCAGTTTTTTCCTACTACACCCGTTTAACTCAGTGGCGTTCCCTCTTGTACTCTGAAGAAGCCTTTCTTCGCGTGAGCCTTACAGAATTGTCTTCTGAATCTACGTCAATTTGGAATACAAGCGGTTTCCGCTAAGGCGGTTGTACGATTCGATATGGACCCAATAGGTAGAACTGGAGCTTCGCCTTTTGGCACTCCGCGTTCTGGCGCACATCCTGCGCTATTATCGTCTTCATGGCGAGTGGGCTCGCCTCTAGCTGAGGCGTCTCTGGCCGCGGATCTGGCAGCATGCTCAGATGACGAGTTTGAGGATAACGCGATCGACGATGCCTCGGTTTCTGATCTTCAGGGCGATGCCATCATGTACCGCCGGCCAAGTGGTGTTGCTTTTGGAGGCTCTCGGCCCATTATGAACCCTCAAATATATGATGAGCCAGGTTTTACGGCTTTAGAGAGGAAGCAATCCCGCAATGCCGAGCGAAGCCTGCTGCGCGACAACCATGTTCTTCCTCCAAAGCATGGATATCGACAGCACAATCTCTTCACCCGCCTCTATCGACGCCTTTTTAGCACAAAGATACCGCGAGATGAGGAAGAGACGCCCGCTGTCACAGTGCAGCCTCCTAGCGAAACAGATCCCCTGTTAGGCTCTCGGACTGATGGTGTGTTGCCCGAGCATCTCAACGAGACATGGGAGCATGCGGTGGCCGAACATCGAATCAAGACTACCTGGCAGCGAGAGGCCAAGACCATCATGACATATTCCGCGCCGCTCATCGTTACCTTCCTTCTGCAATACTCTATCAATGTCACCAGCATCTTTGCTGTTGGACGCATTGGCAAACTAGAACTCGGTGCTGTCTCATGTAAGTTGATTGGCATTTAGTGAAAATAAGTGTAAACTCGGGCTAACTCATACAGTGGCCAACATGACCGCGGCTATTACTTGTCTGGCGCCGTTCCAGGGCCTCGCAACCTCCCTTGATACTCTGTGCGCACAGGCATACGGATCTGGTCACAAACACCTTGTTGGACTTCAGTTCCAGCGAATGACATGTTTCTTGTTCGTTCTTGCTTTCCCAATTGCCGTGCTATGGTGGTTCTCCGAAGGCATCATCAGGAGCATTGTCCCGGAGCCCGAATCAGCTCATCTCGCTGGTATGTACCTCAGGGTCATGATATTCAGCATTCCAGGATTCATTCTGTTTGAGGGTGGCAAGCGCTTCACTCAAGCACAGGGCCTCTTTCGCGCCACGACCTACGTCCTTCTCATTGTCGGTCCTTTCAACGTATTTTTAAGCTGGCTATTGGTCTGGAAGTTACAATGGGGTTTCATTGGTGCTCCTACGGCTGTAGCCATCAGCACCAATCTCCTCCCCATCTTCCTCTTCTTGTACGTTCGCTTCATTGATGGGCGGCAATGCTGGGGTGGCTTTAGTCGACGGGCTCTCGGCAACTGGTGGATTATGATTCGGCTTGCTCTGCCTGGTATGATTATGGTCGAGGCAGAATGGCTGGCCTTTGAGATCCTCACCCTGCTCTCGAGTCGATTCGGCCCAGAATATCTAGCCGCACAGAGTGTCTTGACGACAATCACGACTCTCTCATATGAGATTCCGTTCCCCATGTCTATTGCTGCCTCGACTCGTATCGCCAACTTGATTGGAGCTGGCCTTGTCGAGCCAGCCAAGATGACCGGCATTGTGGTAAGTTGGACTCTAAATCGAGATTCGAATCCACCGAGACTAACAACTGCCAGGCTTTCGTTGCTGCCTGCATCATTGGAATGTTTAACCTAACCCTATATACCAGTCTACGCTACCAACTACCACTGTTGTTCACCAAGGACGATGATGTTATTGAGCTTGTTGCTACAGTCATGCCGATTGTGTCGGTTATGCAAATCTTTGACGGCCTCGCCGCAGGTGCTCACGGTCTGCTTCGAGGTATCGGCAAGCAATCAATCGGTGGACCTGCCAACATCATCTCATACTATGCCCTTTCTCTTCCGGTCTCGCTCGCTCTAGCTTTCGGCCTTGATTGGAAACTGAGTGGTTTGTGGGCTGGAGTCACGGTCGGAGGTATCTCGTAAGTTGAAGGAATCATGTCTTTGAAGTCTCGTCTGCTAACCCTTTCGCAGTGTGGCGTTGATTGAGTACATCTATCTGCTCAGGACTGATTGGCACAAGGCTGCTGAGGAGGCAGCACTTCGAAACGCTGCCGGTTAGTAGCATACGCCTCTTGGTGTTCTCTCGGTCTCCTTTCATGTCGCAGTAATGGGGTCGAAGCAAGTACTGTTGAATTGTTTTTCGAGGTTGTGGCTCATGAAAAAGGAAAGGAAAAGGTTGGCGAAGGACTCGATTGTTGACGACTGCTCTGAGGATGATGATTGCTGTAATGATTCTAGTGACCTAAAAGGTGCAACATAATAATATACCACAGACATAATATTTTGAACGAGATAGGATTTGGCTTTTTATATCCAAAATGGTTCCCATGTGAAATATTTCGTAGCAAGTTCCGACCCATGCAAGGACCATTCTCATTCAAGCAACTAAATAATGAGAATATTCATACAAGGCATATTTGAATCTATGGTATTATCCCTTCCTACATTCCTAGTCTGTCCGCTCTTCTCTCCCCCTTTGTCCTCTTGCTCGTTTCGTTTTGCATCTTCCTTTTACCATTTCGCTGGCCCCCAAAAACTCCTCTCAAGTCCACATGTTGAAAAGCCTTGGCTGAGACGACGTGAACGAGAAACCCGTATAATGACAGAAAAACATCAGCCCAGATAGACTCTTCTAGCCTAACATAGAGTGCGTGCGAATGCCCTTGGGGCCAAGTTCGCTTTTGATATGGTTAGCAAAATGCTTACGATAAAGATGTTGAGGTAACTTACTTGTAGTCTACTCTGCTCAAGCTCATGAGGCGTTGAGCCTCAATGGTCTGGGCATCCATGTTCGAGTGCAGACAGAACGCGATACGCGCAGCGACCTGAGCACCGAGGAACATGGACTCCTCGAAGCCATTCTTGGTCCACTCGCTCAGATACGAAGGCAGAGAAGCTGTCTTGATGCTCGTGGGCGTCTGGCTGTGGAAGTGATGGGTTGTGACGGGTCCTCCAGCCTCGGAAGCAGGCTGTGGCGTTCCGACCATGTTACTGCCTGTGTTACCAGCAGCAGCGGCCGTAGTAGCGGCTTGCAGGAGAGGGTTCACGCCGCTCGACGAAAGCTGGTGCGGCGCACCGGTGAAGGAACCTGTGGGAGTTTGGGCGCCGGTGCCGGTGGGCGTGGCCATGTTGGAGGGAAGCTCTGAGGTGAACATTGTCGCGGTAGAGGGGGAGACGAGATGGCGAGCGTTGAGGGTCTGAAGGATGTTCTCTCGGAGACCACGCAGACGAGAACCGTTACCGACAAAGACCAGGTTGTCCCAGCAGGCGGGTCGCATGTACATATCGTCGATGCCCTGAACGGTGCGGTAGATGGTGTTGACGATACGGTCGATCTCGTGGCGCTGGGCGAACTTGAAGCGCTCCAGACCAACCTCGACATCTCGACGGATGCGCTTTGGTCGCTTCTCGGGCGTCTCGTTAGTAGGTTGGACTTCAGGCTTGGGCTCAGGCTCGGCCTTGGGCTCTATAGACTGCGCCGGCTGGTCTTGACCTTCTGCTGGCTTGGGTGCCTCTGTCGTAGGTTGGGTGGTATTGTCTCCCTGGGGAGGTTGAGCTCCATTAGTCTCTCCCTCGGGCTTAGGAGCCTCAGTTGTGGTGCCATTGGTGGCATCGGCGGGCTTCTCTGCACTCTCCTTCTGCTTTGCTGGTGGGGGAACCTCCTCCTGAACGATTTCCTCGTAGAAGAAGGTATTGTGTGTCCTCTTGGAGTTGGGTAGACGCGCGGCCTTTCCAGCATTCTCAGCCTCCTTTTCGCCCTTCTTTCTGCCACCCTTGCCCTTTTCTTTTTCCTTCTCCTTCTCCTTCTTGGCGAGGAACTCCTTTGTTTGGCCGCTCGTGACAATGGCCGCCACGTCTAGAACACCATCCTGGTCCCCGTTGCCATTGCCCTCTTCGCCTTCTCCATTCTCTGTAGGCTTGGGCGCATCAGGGGCTTTTGTCGTAGCCGAGTCTTGTGTGCCAGCAGCAGGGGCCGCTTGACTAGGCGGTGCAGTCACAGTATTCTCCTTGGGAAGCTCCATCAAGTTGTCCTCATTTCCGACGTAAGGCAGAACCTCGCAAATGTTGCTCTTCTTGAGCTGCTCAGCCATATCCCGGTTGAAACCCTTGGTTTGTAGCAGCTTGAGCAAGCTTCGAGTAAACACCTCGCCTCCACTGATTTCCCCGTCGACCTCAGCTGCACCAACATCCATATGGTTGACAACTCGTCCGTCGTGAATTGCCGTAACATCGACCTTCTCGTAACCGATATCCACCACGGTCATGTTGGGCCACTTCAGGCCATACTGCGTAGCAATTCCGCTGTGAATTATGCATAGCGCAGGCGTTCTCGTGTTCTCAAAGATGTACCGGGCGATGGTCTCGCAGTCGGGTCGAGTCCATTGTGGTGAAGCCATGAGCATGATGGGAGTGTTATGATATGTGGTTGTAAGCAGGCCGTGAACATGATCGAGGAAAGCGAGGAGCGCATTCATGTTGACGATGCGACCAGCTGCATGCGCTGTTAGCATTCAAAACATCCACTTGGCCATGTTCCTCAATGGCTATAGCTACCTTCGATGGGATATACAGCTCCCTCATCCTCGTCAACATCCTCCAACCATTCCTCCTCCTCAACGCCATTCACAATCGTCATGCGCTTTGTCTTGTGATACGGCGCCCAGTGTTCGCCCTCCTTGAACATCCTCGTTGGCATGCGCCGCACAGGAGGAGTCAACTCACTGCATCCCAGCTGGGCCATTGTACTGCGGCTGCCAGGGCAGATAATGAGGACCTGTTCCTCGCGCCATTTGCCCGCTGTGCTCGACATTGTGCGATTGCGAAATTTCCTGGCACCTGCGCTTACGTCGATGCCGGTACCGCTGTGGTGATGTTTGTGCGGTGACGGTGAGACGGGGCCGTTGTCGTCTTGAAGTAGTGGCCGCTTGTTGCGTCGCGATGGTGTAGGCGTAGGCGATCCGTCTCGAGGTTTGCGCGCCCGTAGCTTGTACCGGGGCGACGACGCGACGGATGTGGCTGTGGCTGGAGAGTCTGATTGACTTGGCGATGGCACGTGACCTGGCGTGTCCTCCTTGTTAAGAGTCTTGGTGCCGTGAAAGGCCATGGCGAAATAGTTATCGTGAACACCAAGAAACTTTAGCAAAATGCCAGCTTAGACGCTGCGAAACAAAACTTCAGAATTTCAAAACTTTTTGATCTGTGGCACGGGTAGTATTGGACAGAAAATGGACCTGGCTAGCAGTGCTGCTGCCAGTGTCAGTGCCAGTGCCAGTGCCAGTGCCAGTGCCCATCAAGATGATATCCAACAAACCATCACCACAATACATTTGGCCAACACTCATTAGACAGTACTTTTAAGCAAGCAAAATCATTCATAACACTGTGAAAACAGTTCCAGTTTCACATTGTATCTATTCAATGGCATTAAGAATAATACTTCGTCGTAGTCTGACCTCTACTAGTAAACACCCGGGCCAGGGCTTCAAAACAACTCCGGTACAGATCACTTTGCTTCAAGGATCCTTTTATCCATATGTTCGTTCGACTTTAACCCCTCTTCCCATGACACATCCAGTACATCGAAAATACTCGTTCCTCCCGTCAGTTGCACCTCGAGCCGGTATCAGCTCTGCGCTGCTCGAGACCACTGATGAAGCGGTTATGACCATCCCAACAAACGCCATTTAGGGGTCATGAATCAATCCCCCACACAAAGAACCCATCTCATAACGTACATTTTCACCAAAAAGTATTGACAAGAATGCGCAAAACGTTCTCTCAAAAATCCCGCCGAGTGATTACCCATGAAAAGCTCAGGTCGTGCGCCGTATCCCATCTACCTCTGTAAAATCATCGTGCCGTCTTCTTATACAACCGTGATCGTGTTAGGGGTTGCTTCTTTTGATCCCATCTTCTCTAGCTCTTCGTGCTTCTCGTTCATCTCGGTCTGCTCAACGTCTTTTGTTGGCTTCCTTGGGGTCTCATCTTCAGTCATGTTGTCGATAACCGAGAAAGGTCGGTCCGACGTAGGTGTAGTCAGCGTGGAGCCATCAATACTCCATCGGTCCTCAGTCACTCCGGTATAGATTGATGAAGTGTGCTTCTTCTCGGGCGTTTCGGGGGTGTCGGGTCGCTCATTCTGAGGGAGTGTAGGGGATGTCTCGGCATCCTTCATTTCCACCTTGGGTTCGTTGGCAGAAGTCTCCTTCTTTGACTCCTCAGCCTGTGCAGGCTCGGAACCGGATTCCTTTGTTCGGGGAGCATCGACCTTGGTGCTGTCCACCTTCACCTCCTCAGCCGGGAAAAACTCAACCTCGGATTCCGACGACTTCTCGTCGTCAGTCTTGGGCTCCTCGACCTTCTTGGCATCAGTCCTGACCTTCTCAACCTTGAACTCCCGAGGCATCAGATAGGGAGAAGAGTCCGACTTGGCGTGCTGCTCGTCGTCTGACTCGAGATCCTCCTCGGCGAAGGCCTCTTGTCGCAGAGGGCTTCGGAGGTTTGAAACGTCGCCGATCTCGCTCTTACTAGATCGCGATGTCCTGGCAGGGCTCCTCATGGGCAGTGGAGGGGGGATTCTCTTGGGAATAGTGACCATGTTGCCCTTGGCATGGATCATGCGGGATGCAACAGCCTGGGTCCTTGCCGGCTGCACAGCAGCCACCTCAAACACCACAGGTTCTTCCTCATCCTCTTCCTCGGCATCACTCGCTGAGTCGTCTTCGTCGTCTTCGTCGTCAGCGTTGCGACTGCTCTTGTCATCCTTGTCGCTATCGTAGTTGCTCGAAGCCTTGTCGGTGTCGTCTCTTGGCTCAACCTTGAGGGTATCATGTTCCACAGCCGTTGTGCTGCTGTGGCTGGTCGCACTGATGGGAGTGTGGGCTCCACTCAAATGTCTTATGGGAGTGAGATCGACCTTTGTGTAATCAACCTCCTCCTCTTCCTCTGTGACCTCGGGGATTTGAGGGCGGGGAGTCCTGTCATGGCCGTCTTCACTCTGTCCTGGGCTGGGCGTTGTCTCAGGCGTAGTTCCCACATCTGTCTGTGTTCCGGCATCCGTCATTTGACTCTTGACCGTTCGTGAAGACATATAACTATTGCGGTTGCTTTTCGAGACAAACGTATCTATACTTTGTCTGTTGAATTTGGAGTAGGCTGGGCTCGTTGGCGCGGGGTTGAAGTCAAACTGGTTGCTAGTCGGTCGTAATCGTGATCCTGCCTCCCTGATTTCCAAACCAGCCATCTCAAGAGCCAAAACGCCAAAGGGGTCGGGATCGTCGATGTTAGGAATTCCAAAGGCAGTACGAGGCGAGGCGGGCGTTGAAGACTTGGGCGTTTCAATCATGGCGTCTCCTGGCGCACATTCGATGGCGATCCTGCTAATGACAGAGGCATCGTAGTCTGTCCTACCTTCGGCCATCTTGATGACCTCTGAAAGCGGCCCAACCTCCTCCACATGTCGAGAGACATTGCCAGCCAGGATGTCCATCTGCGTGAGTTGGCTGTCGTAGAAGCGCTCGTTCTCGTTTCCTCGCTCGGCCAAGATGCAGCCGTTCAGGTTCACGGCCTGAGTTTGGCCGCGCGCTTTCATGTATGTCAAAACGGTGTTGCCCAAGTCCTTCCACTTGATGTCCGACTCATCTGAATCTAGAGACACCAGAGGGCCGCTGGTGAGACCGACATCCTCGCCGAGTGTGACACGAGGTTTTGTGATTGACTCAAGAGCGGCAAGGTTGTTGACGACGAGAACACAATCGTAAACATCAACGCCAATAATGAAGCTAAGGGTGGGCGTGTGTAGCATGATTCCAGATGGAGGCGACCAGGTACCGTCAGATTTTCGAGCAATGAGGATACCGGAGCCGCCGGAGCCTGTCATCCACAGGCCACTGCGCATACATGTAAAGATGGCGATTCCGGCGGCATTCTGGATAATGCGCTTGGGGATCTTCTTGGTGACTCGTTTGGGAGAGCGTGGTTCGCTTGGTGTTGATTGTGTGTCGTCTGCTTCTGCTTCTTCTTCTTCTTCTTCTTCTTCTTCTTCTTCTTCTAATGGAACGAGATAGCCGTCGGCTGCGAAAACATGTTAGCAAAAAATGAGGCTGGCGAAAAGATTGAGGCAGGCATACTGGAGAATGACTTGAGGATGCGGGCAGCCTTCTCGCATTCGAGGTCGAGAGTCGCAGGCCAGAAGGCTTCTCGCTGTACTCGGCCATTTGCATTAGCGGCCGCGGTGTTTATCCTAGCTAATGAAGTGTGGTTTGCGACTGATATAGAGGTGCTAGAGCGGTTTGAGGACCAGCCAAACAAGCCTGACCGGGAGCCTGACGACCTCTTGTCCCACGAGGGGAGAAAGGAAGAAACTCGCTGCATGGCAGGCCGTCTTGCCTCTCCGTCGCCGCCGTCTTGGCCAGGCGGAGGCACGACAGAGAGGAGGGGAATCGAGGGCGCGCTATTGGTATTGGTACTGCTAGAGATGCTTGTGGTGCCGGAGCGAAAGTGTACGGTCCTCTTGGAACCGGGCTTTGTAGCGGATACAGGAGTAGCGAATGTTGATGTCGATCTCGGAGTTGGAGATGTTGTCGACGAGGCAGGAGAAGAGACTGGGGTAGTTGTTGCTGTGGTAGTAGGTGAGCCGTAGGATGATGTTGGTGTAGATGCTGTCGTCGAAGTGGAGGAGACGGAAGAGACAGAATTGGAGTCGGAAAGAGGAACGACAGTAACGAGTGGTTTGTTCAAAGCCGAGTTGTAAGCGACAATTGAAGCGTGAGACGGCGCCGAACTGGCGTGTTGATGAAGGTGGTGGTGGGAGCGAGAGTAGTGTCCGTGGGCGTATGATTGTCCTTGAATTTGACCCGCCGCGTGGGCGCTGGCGCTGGTGCTGGTGCTCGGGCTTGGGCTTGCACTACGAGCGGTTGCAGCAGTAGCGCCAGAAGCAGAGGGCGCTGAAGAGGACGAAGGGGTCCCCTGGAACGAGGTGATGTTAGCCGTAAAGTAAAGAAAGGTACATAGAATACGGTAGGTGACCTGTCAGCGCGGGCGGGTGGGTGACGTGGGCCGCTGGGCCATTAGGACACGCTCTTGCAAGGATACGAGCAGGGGGAAGCAAGGAAGTGGAAAGGGAAGAAGCCAAACTTGGAGACGAGGGATGGATGGGATGATCCGCTTTGGACAAGCCTCCCCGGGTCAAGATGAGACTCGATCAAGTGCTAGACAAATTGAGGGTGAGGGAGATCCAGGATAGGGCTTGAAGATTGAAGAAGAATTGAATTCAAAAAAACAAGGGGGAAAGTTTGGTTGTGTTGTGCTGTTTTGTGTTGTTGTACTGTACAATTCTGTACCGCTCTCATTGGACTGCTTTGCTTGTCTGTTTGTTTTCCCTCGCTTCTTCTTCAAGCTTCACTCTCTCTTCCAAGTATTGGTCATCATCATCGTCTTTTTTCTTCTTCTTTTCCTCCGGTTCAGGGGCCTGAATCTGGTCTGATGACGGCACCAGCGAACCACAAAACTCAGCCTCGAAAAGTTCAGGGACTAACGCCCCCCAGCCCAGCTTTGCCAGTTACAGTTACTGTGACCGCGCAACCTGAGTAAGAGTAAGGCGTTGAAAGGTACCGCTTTGACGGGGCTGGGATGGTTCGGGAAGCGAGTGGGTGTGCTGCATACAGAGATGCACATGTGAAATGGGAGGGGGATGCAAGAAGGTGGGCATGAACATGGAACGAAAGAGGGATCAAAAGAGAAAAGACCAGAACTACCAGTCAAGAACCAAAGAAATCGAGTCAAACACTTACCGAATTGCTGGTGTTTGTAGAAGCCGACTTTGTAGACATGCCCCAACGTCCAAAACTCCAGCCACCTCCATTTGAAGTACTCCTCCCATTGCCCTTCATGTTCTCTTTCTTGTTACTATCCCCGTTGGCTCTGCCAATGCTGCTGATACTCAGCTTCTTTTTACGCGCTGTCATGAGGAATTCGTTCGCTTCGCTTCAGGATACGGTTCTTCCGCGGGACTTGGCGCTAACCAAAATACAATACAGTCAAAGTACTGTAGCTATCGTTGACTGCTTCGTTTCCACTGTGATGTCCGACAACTTCGTGTTAGCCTGGTCCTTCTGGTCGAGTTCAAGATGGTGCGGGTGGCCCTGCACATGCTTGCATATGGGTGTGTGTGCCCGTGTGAGTGAGTGTGTGACGATTCCGTACCGAGCCAACACCGGGCTGGACAGCCCGTCCCGAAAGGTACAGCAGATCTAGGATTGGTTGTTGAGATCTCTGACGTTATGGGTCCGTGATGCGCGGCATCATTGCATCTCGAGGTTGGAGGTCGAAGTTGAGGTTGAGGTTGGAGACAAGGGCATGTAAATGATCAAAACCAAATTGATGGACGACCTCGCAGAAAAGAATAAGAAAGAGACAGAAGAAGTGTTCGTACCTGTTTGAGCAACGTCTTGCTTGTGTTCCCAACGGCTACTCTCATTGCCTGTCCTCTTCCAACCCTTTTCTTTCGTCCTCCCTACCTATACCAAGCTGTGTATAGGTCCAAACACGCTTTTCAAAGCAGCAAATCACAAAACGCACAACCAAAGACAAAGACAAAGAAACAATTCAAGAGGGTGTAAGTGACGAGATTGAGATCGTAAAAGTAAGAAAATGTTCTTGGTTGGATATTCGGAGGAGATGACAATGGATGAATGCCCTCAAGATTAGAGTAAGGGAGACAGACGAGAGGGAGAAAAAGGCTCTCCTTCTTCGCATTCCGCCTCTACACCCCCTCGCTCTATATGGATTCCACCAACAAGATGCATTTTATGCTATAGCGGGCAAATTCCCATGCCCTTCTGGCTGCGTCTTTGCCTTTGGTCTGCCTCATCTTGTCTTGTCTTGTCTCTGCTTATAAGCCACGCGACCCCTGCCCACAAGCAGACCAATCCTATGACATGACGGCCGAAGCTGGTGATTGAAGACCTATGAAATTCTCCATGTGGAACTACAACTGCATTCCTATATGTCTTAGCATCGTCCTCGCTTCGATAAATTGCTTCTGTTCACAGTCAACGTCCGAAACCACCGAGGTTTAGCATGCAACCATCACATATCAGACGAACCGTCAACCAGTAACCTTTTGTCTTTTCAGTTCTACACTGTACAATATCAGCAGCGACTAGAGCAACAGGAAAAGAAAACATGAAAAAAACAAAAAGTCAAAAACTCTAACGCCTGCTACCGTTGATACTAATGCCGTGCCTGACTCAGGAATGCACGGGAAGCATTGCCTGTTAATAGCCGTCCTCGTTGTTGACGGATCGAAAGTCAATTCAACCAGTCGGAAGACTAGGGACTTTTTAGCATAGAACAGGCGGGTAGAAGTTTCTTTCGGTTGGAGCTTGCTGGTTGGTTGGCCTTCATCCCCAGAATCTCGAGTCAAGTTGAAATCACCTTGTTCATGATCAACCACACCCAAATGTGCCGTGACGCATGGCAAAAGCGGGTCAACAAGAACTAAGACGGCAATTCAACGGTGTTCCGCGGACGGGATGTCACTGCTCCCAGCCTGTGATTCTTGTCTCTTTAATTTTCTGTTAACAGCTGTTGTGAATATGATCACTGGCTTCGCTGTGTTATCATCAAGTACGCAAGCTCGATGACGTGCAAACGGAAACAAAGGAACCATAGAAGCTTGACTAGGTACTATATCGGATTCTCTTCACGTTCTCACGGGCTGCGGTGGCGTCGGAACCAGCATAGCCTTGGACGGTTGCATTCCAGCCTGAGATTCACAACCGTTCTGAACGGGGCGGCAATAGGTATATAGATAGAAACGCTATATGCGCTCGAAACAAAGGGAAATAATATCCGAGTTTATAAGTGAGCATATCTTGATTTATTAATGAGCGGGTCAACTAATTCTGTGGGTTCGTCCCTTGATGGAGAAATGCAGGGATTCCTCGAGATCGGATCAAAAAAGAAACGTTGATACTCGGTACTTGACCCAGGGATCCCTTGAATAGCATATTTAGTACTTAGTTTTGTTTCGTGCTTTCTTTAATAACCCTTTTTGTTCCTATTGTGTTGCAAGTAAGAAAGTTAGGTGAACTTCAACGTTGGCTTCCATCGATAAATACGACATCATTTCTTTCAACATATTGAAGGATTCACAGCTGCAGGCCCAATGCTAGACATGCATGTATAATTTCTTTTGCCAGTCATCGTTCTCTGGGGGATGGGGCTTGCTAGTAGCTAACTCATTTATCTCCTGCATAAACAGTTTATTAGTTAATTAGTCTCCTACAGCTCTAACCCAGCCAATATTGCCAGTTTTTTTATCCCCTCTTTGTTGGCCACGAATCACTTTTGTCACAATCTTCTCAAGAGGGATATCCATGGGTTTTGTTTTCCCTCAACTTCCTCCTTAGATTCAAGGGTTTCCCAAACTCTTCGATATGGTCTCATATTGCTATCCAAGTATTTTCAACCACGTGTAACACACCTCGCATTGCATTGCATCGCATCGCGTTAACGCGGCTTGGCTTGAGTTGTCTCTATCTCTCTCCCTAGAAGTCTGGCCCTTGTCCTATCATTCCAACTGCCCTCGTGCCGCCTCGAAAGGGAATGTTTCTGAAACAAGGCTTACTGTACCGAGCATAGCGTGTCAGGCGGTCCGGTAAATAATCAGGACGCCTACCTAACCTTAGGATGAGTTACTATAATAACTAGAGCATATTTTAGGCTGAAGATAGACTAAGATATATAATTTATTTTATCACCCTTACCTAAAGTTAGGTAAAGTCTTGATTATTTAGTAACCCACCTGCGTGTGTCGCCAGCTTACGTCTGCGGGTGATATCTCTATCGACATTACGCTACATGCGTGTTCTCGGTCCCTTCCCTTATTTTTCTTGCTTTTCTTTGTGCATCATTTCTGGTTTCTATCCGTATATCGCAATATAATTACCGAAAGAAAATGATTAATCTTCGTCGTAAATGACGCTCGATGCACTCATACCGCGGAGGTTGATGAGATAGCTGGCCCTAGTCTTAGACAAGTTCACCTTTAAGACAAGATTCGACCAAAAAGCAAAACTCACCACCAGTTGGGGCCTTGTTCTCTCTCTCTCCCTTTGCCACTTGACTGGAAATAGAAGCAAGCCTTCAACAGTGCTTAGCCAAGAGCAGCAGATCCAGCCTTAGCATGTCCCTTTTCTCTTGATGTCTCGGGGAATGCTATACCCTTTAGACTCATTGTCTCGATCAGTGTCCTGGTTTCTCTTCACCAAAATCCACCTTACGTGCGACTGACGTGCTAGACGCATTACTCTGGATTTCTCATGTTTTGGGTCCGCTGCAGATGCTCTGGGGGAAAAGGCTTGACCTAGGGCGTGATCGTGAAAATTGATAACTCAAACACCTACAGAAACAGCACCAGTCTTGCTTCGAGTCAGACGCTACTCTGTAGTCACAGCCTAATACTCGGTCATCGTATGGTTTCTCCAATCGTGTAGATACAGCTCGTGTGAGCAGAAGACTTGGGAAAGTGTAATATGTCAAAATTCCTCCCAAGAATGTCCTGTGTTCATCCTTATGGCCAATGTATAAACTGAATATCCGAGACCGTCGAAGCTGTGGCTCATATACATGTTCAGCTACTCGGCAGTCACTGGTATCCATGCATAAGAATACAGCTTAGAAGCCAACCTTCTTAGATCAATTACACATACTGTCTAGGGCATCTGTTATAAGTCAGAGCGCTGCTCTTCTGGATGAGGATGGGCTAAGAAACCATGTTTAGGCTTACTGAGCAACTCCAATCTCTTGATCTTGCAGTTGAAATTGGAGGCTCTTCGATCATATATGTATTACAACATAGCCTTTAGTGACATGTTAACACAATGGCAGGGATCTTTCTCTTTTGTACACCACTTGTCAGTATTTCGATAACTGCTATGCCTGAATGGCAGAATCTTCGTTCAGGTTTCGGTTTATTAGTTTGGTTCGACTATACGGTAAGATATAAAGAAACATCTTATCACGATACGATGAGCAAAAGGGTACATTAGTTAGTCGTGCTCTGCGTTGCTGTCAACAAAAACCCATATTATTATTCAAATATCAGCTGGGCATCTGCCGCGAAGACCATATCTTCAAATATTAAACTTCTTACCTACATATAGCGAAGCCGTCCGAGATTGCAATGCCAGGTCACGCATCTCGAGCCCTTTCGAGTATTGATACACCACCACTTCTCCTCAAATGCTCCACGTCGGTTGGGGATACTTTCCTCCTTTCAAAATGAAATCCTCGAGACGATTACTTCTCTCCCCCATAATCCTAGCAAGTTCGTCCGCCCAAGGCGTACCACCATGGAAGAATAATTGGTGCCAGCCTACGTTATCACTGAACGTGCCGTTTATCCGTATTTTCTCTGGCGCTTTCAGCTTTTCTCTCATCAGCTGGAACATCATGTCCCAGTCAAGTTCAGCTGAGTTGAAAGGGTCGCACCAGCCATACAAAGTTTGCATTCTGACTTCTTTGAGCGTCGGACCGTGGTCCTTGATCAAGCGGGCAAAATTGACAAAGTTGAAATGCAGACAGGACAAGTCAAGTTTCTCAAGATTTGAAAGCCTGTTGGTAATGTAGAAATCGATATCACTGGCTTCATCCCCCACTGGCCATGAATGAATTCTAAGGTCGCGTATGTTGGGCATTAGCGAGATGAAGTAGTCGAGGCGGTCCGGCATAAACAGATCTACTTCGTAGTCCACTACCAGATGTAGTTTGGTCACAGTCCCCAAGACTGTTGAAACCTTATCATCCAGTTTCGATGGTAGAGTCAGTTCTGGATACATGAATGGCTCAATGGTTAATCCTTTGAGGGGGGCATTGCGCTTGCATAGAGCATCAAGAACAGCTTGTTGCGATTCAAGTATCTCATCACCCGCCAATTCCAGAGATCGTTCTCTTTCAAACACGTTGCAGATATCAATTTCCTCCCATGGACACTTTGTCCAAGTCAAGGAGACGGTATCGAGATTGGGCAGTCTCATCAAGGCGGGAATGACCAAGTCAAGTGGCAACTCGATTGACTCGAGGAATAAATCTTGAGTTGTAAGGTAGGAGCCCCATTTCCTGTTGAGCTCCTCGGCGCTTATAATTCGCGATGTAGCGTACTCGACCTCTTCTTTATCCATGCGTGCCATGTTGAACCCGACAGAGCGTATGCGCCTTGCGCAACTCGATATAAGAGACAGCTTGTGCAGTCGGTTGCCGTCCTGCCTCCATGGCATACCGTCGAAACGATCCAAGGCGAGTTGCGGCCTTGTACATTCCGCAATCATCTGTGAAGAGAGACGAAAGCTTTCAAAGTCTCGTCGCGAGAGCAGGCCGGCAATGTTATTGATGAGCTCATAGGGAAGCTGCATTAGGCGGGGTACCAATGACAACGGGGGTTCATGCTGAGTGGCCATGATATGGAGAAGTTGACCGCACGGACTAATTGCTCACTTCAATTCGATGCCCCTGGAATAACATAGGTAGGTAGGGGATTGCTGTATATCTTGGGAGTGTGTAATCGCCAAGGTTCAAGGTGGGGAGTATGGAAGTGTGAACGTTGAGCTGAGATGGATCTCAAACATCTGGGGTCAAGTAAGTACCTAGGTACATCTTACGCCCCTAGTAAACCTAATAACGTCGGGTATTCCGCCTCACCCTCGCTCAATTTTCATCTGGTTCTCATCCGCCTATCTCGCGCGATACGCTCTTGTTGCATGCCCTTCAGCTTTGGAAAGTGAGTGCTGCCTAATACTGGATGTAGACCTTTTTCTTTTTCTTTTCTAAACTCAGTTCTCATAGGGAAAGGCAGGCTCTCCAACATCGCACATCATGTTCCAGTGCGTGCGCCCTTGCTCATCCCTCATTTACACGTACTCTCTACTCACAGTTCACAACCCAGAGCTTATAAGAATCTCTCGTCAAAGACCCGTCTCGGCGTCGGCGTCGCAATCCTTGCCTGGGGGGCGGGAGGTCTCATGCTGACTGAACCACTTGAGAAGTCACTTGGCTTAACCCCAACCGAGGAGGATAAGGCTGAGCTCGACAAGTACACGCCCAAGATCGTCACTGTTGAGAAGGACGAAAAGGAGGAGAACTAAGCAAAATCATGGCAACCAGCTGAGACCAATTGTATACATATATGTACTATCTAGTGGCACATAGGGCCTCACCAACGGGGCAATGCTATCATTAGCCTTTAACCTGTGGTTATCATCAACATCCGAGGCTCACAAACGAATCACAGCCAGTCATTCACATCAATGTTTGAAAGTGGCACAAGTAAAATATACGCAAACATCATTAACCAGCTCCAAGCCATCAAGTCATGACAGTCTACCGGAAGACCTTCAACCGGTTAGACCTCCCTCTCTCTATCTTGATAAAAGTCTAATATGCAGCGACAACTCCTCTTCCAGTCTATTCTCAACAAATGCATTGCACAACAGTGCCAACCATGGATGCCTGAGACCAATCCGGTCTACCCTGAGATGACCATCACGTCGGTGAACCTCGGTGACCCAGGAAACAAAGAAAATAAGAGAACAAATCAGAATGCAACGCCTTCAGATGCAGCCCCCACCCCATTTACTTTTTTTTTTTTGTAAGAAAATCAAACTGTCGTCCTTGTGTCAAGCTCCGTCTTGACAGACGCAGTGCCAGCGTCTTCCACCACCTGTGGAAGAGGTTTGAAAAGTTTTGCCATCTCTAATGTTAGATCCATAGCTCCATATTGATCGTCAATTTCTCCGATTGATCCCAATTCTTCTCCTCTTGTCGCGCCATCAGACATGACCCAAGACTTGACCGACTTCAACAACTGAATGATTTGCACAAACCGCGAATCCGAAGACAGTCGTAGATCAGACGCCTGAGTATGTTTGAGCAGATAATTAGAAAGCCAATAGAAATGAATTCCATCCCGTGAGAAGCCGTGTCGCCGAGGATTGCTGGATCCTGGTACAGCCTGTGGGAATTGATTGGCCATATCCGCGTCCCAGTTCTTCTTGAACTTGCCCAAAGCAATGACAAGTGCCTGCAAACTCTGTGGGTCCACGTTGGCAGCCGTCCCCTCCACAGGAGTACCCCGTCCGCTGTTGCCGCCGGCTGGGGTCATCCAATCATTTGGAGGAGGGGTTCCGAAATTGGACAGCTGAGCCGCATTGCCGTCGATCTGAGCCCGTCGAATCAGAGCCAGTATACCATGAATAAGGACAAACTTTCCATAAAGGTTCGTACTTCCAGGCTGGATCTGATACGATGTATGTAGAAGGGCCTTGAGAGCCCAATCCATCTCAGGTTGTTTTGGTCGTTGTGTACCGTACGGATTTCTGTCTCGAGCCGCATCAATACCGTTCAGGCCAAGTGCAGATGCACAGTCCTGAGCTTTGTCGGCATCCCAGGCAGAGTCGTCGCAGGGCAGAGGAAGATGAAATTCTAGGACATCGAACAAAGGATGCGCGTTGAAGTAGAGACCCATCGCCACGTCCAGTAGAAAGACCCCAAACATGAGACGATTTCTCCGTTCTTGGTCAATCCAAGTATCCCAGTTCCACTGTTGCAAGTCGAAAGTGTTCCGATCAAAATCGATCTTATGAAGTGGTGATGCAAGAGCGGGATCGTTCGACGGCTGTAGAAGATTCAACCGGCGGGCATGGGCCGCGAGGACGGGGTATATTTGTCGAGCACGCTCCCTCTGCTGCGGGGTTCCGTTCCAAATCAATAATATACATGTTAACAAGACAGCTTGTAGCTCTTCAATATCATTCCGAGATACGTGACTCGGTTGACCTGTCTGAAGTTCAGCATTAGACATCATCTTGCAGTCGCGTTGAAGGGCGACGACAAGAAAGTCCATCATTTCGCGAACATTAGACGGCGTGACATTGTCCGAGTAACAGGCACCAATGCAACACATGCCTGCGAGTAAGCCAGTATATGCCTCCATGACCTTAAAAGTCGCGACATGGATAAACGGCATGTGGATGTGAAAGTGAGTGTACTTGTCCAAGAAATCTTTGACGTTGTCGGGTGAGAAATAAAGATTCATGCCCGCGCTCGAGGGGTCGATGGCTTGATTAGGAGGATAGAAGAAATTAAGGATCTGATCAGAGAGTAGGTTGTATGGGTTTTGGTGAGATGGCATTCCCAAATTCGATAAAAGGGTTTCGCTGGCGCTGTCGCCTGTCATTCCGGGCCCGGCATTAGGTTCGGGTTTGATTCCGATCTGCGTCTGTCCAAGATTAGGATTGAAAGATGTGTTGACGTAGGTTTGATGCGCACCAGCCTGGAACATCTGAGACCAATCAAGGCCAGATGGTGGGTTTGTGTTTGAACCGCCGTACATGGGCATTCCGTTCTGAGCCGGAGGCATGCTGTAGCCAGTCATCTGCTGCTGGTTCATGTTGGGGTCAGCACCATAGGGTTGGGAAGCACCCATGACCTGACCGTTCATGTTCCGTCTGTCAGCGTTGTTACCGTTGTCAAGACGGCCGAGCGAACTAGATCGAGAGAGTTGGCTCTGATCCTGGGCCATGTTGTTCATGCCGTCCGAGACAGGAACCATGCCAAAAGGGTGGACCATGTTGTCTCCGGGAAGGTTGCTCAAACCATTGAGATGGTTAAGATCACCTTCGTGGGCAAGGCCGGCGGCCTTTTGAGCCTGCTGGTTCTTCTTGACGTGGGCTTGAGGGTGCGACAAGTGACTAGCTCCAGTGGGGTTTCCACGGCGGATAGAGCACTTTTGGAAGTGGCGCTTCAAGATATCACTTCGAGAGAACGTGTCGCGGCAGAGGACGCACATGTATGGGCGATCGCCAGTGTCTGTTGAGCACGTGTCAGTAATCACTGTCATTGTCAATAACTCTTTCCTACTCACGTCGCAACAGATGGCGCTTGAGATGCTTGGCGTGAAGGTACGTCTTGGTGCAATGAGGGCAAGGGAATTTGCCATCAGCATCCTTCACAGGAATCACGGTGTTCTTGGTACCACCAGTACCGGCGGCGGGGGCAGCAGGTCGCCCGGGAGCACTGGGAAGGATACCGCGTCGTCCCTGAGAACCAACAACATGAGTAGGAGGTTCACCCTCAGGTAGAACCGACTGGGGCTGCATGAGCGAACCAGGGCCATAGGGCGAAGAGACACCAGGTTGGGACATGATGCCGCCAGGAGGCATGGGACGCAGAACAGGAGGCCCACGACCACCAGCAGGCGCAGGTGCGATGGGCTGTGGGTGAGATGCAGCTGTGGTTGCCTGGGACATCATAGGAGCCGAGTAGCCCTGAGGAGGAGGGTATTGGTTCTGAGCCATTGAGTAGATACCATTGCGGTTCTGGGGCTGCGATGTCTGCTGCTGGTAGGTAGGCATGCCGGAAGCAGATCCAGGCGTGTTTGGGGTGCCTGGAGTCCGCGGCGTGTGCGGGTGGCTTCCGTAGATGTTCTGCATGGCCGATGTTGGAGGCTGCAGCGGCGGCAGGGTTTGGGGGAGCGGCGAGCCGGTTTGTAGCTGGTTGGGAGAAATCGCAGTTGGTGAAGGATAAGTCTGACCAGATGAAGTCGTGTTTATACCATTGGTGGGGTAGTGAGGACCGTCCATGCTACTCTTGGTGAACGCGAAGCTCGTGACAGTCGACTTGGTGTTGAGAATACCGCGACGCAAAAGTTGCCCGGGGTATAATGGACCTTGTCGGTGGATGACAAGTCCAAGTTGAGGATTGCGGAGAAGGGGAGGAGGAAGAGGGGTCCAAGGGATCCGATCCAAAGTTTGCAAGACTCAAGAAAGCAAGCAAGATCAAGTACGTTGCCTTGTAGAGCTCCGCAGAAGATGTTCCCAGATGGTGGAGGATGAGGCTCGTGGCAGGTCCCTCTTTGAAGGTAGTGCTTTGGAGAGGGTGCACAGAGTGGAGAACTGGGTCTCGAACCTTTTTAAGTATTATTTTTTTTTTCCTTCTCGCGGTCTGCTCTAGACGGGAAAGCTGTCAGGGCAGCCTTTGGAAAGGTGGGTAGTGTTGGGTG
>JABEXW010000548.1:0-49476 GCA_013266185.1 Fusarium sarcochroum | reverse complement strand
GAATCTTTAGTAATTATACCCAAAAAAGCTTCTTGACTCATGTACTCGTAGCAACGTTGGCATGTGAAGCCACGCTCTGCCGTTTGCCAAGATCCGCTCCCTCTAGTCCCGCACTATATCTCGCCTGCACGATAAGAAGGCTCACATCAAGAGTGCCAGTACGCTTGATCTCTTTGACGAGGTTTGCCGGAACAGATCCCAATGTTCCACTCAAACTTATAGATCCAGAAGCAGAGGAGGAAGACTCGGCAACAAGCGTGCTAACAGAACGGCCAAGGATGAAGATGGTGGAATGCTTGTCCGTGGGCTGAGACTGGATGAGGCTTGAAGCCACAGACGTATTTTCTTCAGAAGACAGCTCAGAGAAAGCAACGCGGTCAATGATAGAATCAGGAATAGCGGCCTTGATGTGACTGAAGTGCAAGTCCTCGGAAGCATCCTTGTCAGGCAGAGAAATAATCTCTACATCAATGTTCTCATTCTGAGCAAACTGAAGCGCCAGCCGGAAAGCGTAAACGTCGTCGTCAGTGCCGGTGTACAGAACACGGATACACTTCTTACGACGGCTCTCGGCGGAATGGAATCTGATGGCAGTTGGTTCCTGGATCTCAGAGCCGCTCAAGCCGGAAACGCGTCTTGACAGCATTCGGTTGGACTTATCGTTATCGGTAGGATCCAGAAGCGTGCTGTCAATAAAGAGACCAACAGCAGCAGTTTGGCGTGCATGGTCGAAAATGTTGGTCATCAGATGGGCAAAATCACCGTTGGCCAGAGGGTCGCCTCGAGAAGCACTGTAAAATGAAGGCAGCTCGGAAATGGTACCGGTCTCACTCCAAGGGACCAGGATAAAGTCACTCTTGAGCTTGGTGGCTTCTCCTGCCAAGGTATCCGCGAATGAGGCCTCGGGGACGACGGAGATATGTCCTGACACAACCACATCTCGAGTGGTGTTACTTGCTGAAGTACCGAAGGCTTTGATGATGGGGTCGTGGCCGGCAAACTCCTCAATCTCGGAAACCTTCATGACGGAAGAGTTGCGCTCTGTCAAGCCGACAAGGCGGCATCCGTGAATCCGGAGAAGAGGCTTAGGGGCATCTGTGTCGGTGATGGTGTTCACGAGGCTTTCTCCAGCTGTGCTCTTCTCCCCTTCAAGGTGAATAGTAGTTTCCTCGGTGTTCTGACGTTTGTGGCCGGCTGTAAATAGAGACACGGTAGAGAGAAGACTCGACAGTCCATCAGTCCGAAGATAGACAAGTACCCTATTCGCGACGTCTTTGTCTTCTTGTTCTCTAGCCTCGCCCCCTTGTGAGCCGAGTAGGATCCCATCCCAGTCAATCTTGCCTTGTCGCCACAACTCTAGCTTGCGCTGATACGAAGGAGGGTAAAGCCACATGACAAGAGGAGTGGTAGCAAAAGTAGTGAGAAGTGCCATGACAACAAAAATGGTAAAGGTTCTGGTGCTGAGAATCTTTGCCTGTAGGCCAATATTGAGTACGATAAGCTCGACAAGACCCTTGCAGGACATGAGCGTTCCAATGGTGACAGACTCGCGCCAGACCAAGCCATTCAGTTTTGCGCCCATTGTGCCGCCGAAGAGCTTAGTAGTGAAAGCAGTGATTGTGACAGCAATGACATAGCCCCAGGTGATTCCACTGTCAAGAAGACCGAGGTTGGTGTTAATACCAGAGAGCGCAAAGAAGAGAGGTACGAAGAGGGTGGAGATGAGATCTTCAATCTTTTCTGTGAGCTTAATAGCAAAACCACATTCATGGGGACACATCAGTCCGACCATGAAAGCCCCAAAAATGGAGTGTACGCCAATGATGCTGGTGAAAAATGCCGAGGCAAAGACCATGAGAATCGTCAAAGCGACCACAGCTTCAGTCGGGCCATTCTCCAAGCTGTGAGTCTTTCTCAAAACCCACATAAAGCATGGCCGGACAGCATAGGCGAGTACCAGAGAGTACCCAACTGCAACGAGCAGAATGTACACTGAAGTGACGCCGGCTCCCGAATTGACGAGAGTTACACAAAGAGCCAGCAGGATCCAGCCAACAACATCGTTAATGATACCAGAGGTGAGGACAATAACACCCACGTTAGTGTTTAGCAGCTTGAGAGCTGTCAGAATACGGCAAAGCACGGGAAAAGCCGTGATAGCGATAGCAACGCCGATAAAGAGCGCAAACACAGGGAACGTGATAGGTGCGAGCTCGGGATCGTCTCCAAATTGGTGATAAAGGCCGTAAGCGAGGGCAACGCCGCAGCCGAAGGGTATAGCCATGTCGAGAGTCGCGACACCGATTGCAGTGCGCCAATTGCGCAGGAGGTACATGAGATTGATCTCCATGCCCACGAGGAAGAGGTATAGAATGAGACCGATGTTGGCGGCGAGTCTGAAGGGCGCCATGCCCTCCTTAGGAAAGATGGCATCGGTGAAACCAGGAATTCGACCGCAGACCGAGGGACCAAGTAGAATGCCCTAGGCATAGTCAGTAACATTGTTTAGTGAGTTGAGAGAGACCACAACTGACGGTGATGACTTCTGCAATGACTCGAGGCTCATGGATTTTGCCCAGAGGCCAGTAAAGAAGTCTGGTGAGGGCGATGACGATGGTGGCCTGGATGATGAAGAGAGTAATTGGATCGGCGGGATTGAAGACGGTCGGGTTCATGCCCTCAAAGATACCTCCTTGCTTAGGCGCTCTGGCTCCAGTCGCCGTAGCGGCTACAGCAGTTGTTGTGGTAGACATGATGATGTCTCCAAAGTCCCCGTGTCTGTAAGTGACTGGACTGAGTACAACAGGTGGACAAAGAAAAGAAAGGAAAAAAAGACAACAGTTTGAACATTGGAGATTGCGGGGGGGAAGTGTCCTGATTAAAGCACCCGTCCCCCCATTATCATCGACATAATCCTTGCTTTGGTCGCATTCTTGGCAAATAAGCATAAAATAGTGAAGGTTGCCGCCGTCGGCTCGTTCCTCTTGGCCATGCTTTTCACCGTTTGGGCTTGGTCCATTGGGCATGTTCCGGTCCAGATTCAGAGTGGGAGAATCTTCTCAGCCTGTTGATTTATGCCTTGGCGTGCCCTCTTGACTGCGTCTCCCTCTTGGTGTGGCTGCTTTCATGTGACCTGGTATAAACAAAACAAACTGCACTCGGGTAAGCCACCGTGGATGCTGCGTGACCCCAAAGGCGGTCTATCAATTGAATTTGCAGGGACTGAATGCTTGAACAGGGAACCATCTGCAACCTCGTCAAGGCTGTGCATGTTACCCTCTTCCCTCCCCATGTGATAGCTGCCCTAGTCGGGACTCTCGAGGAATTCCCCCTTGGGTTGTTCCGAGACAAAACAAGAGTAGATTGACCAGCCTCTCAATCACCGGGCATACCTCGTAATGCCCGTAGATTATACATAGACGCAGCCAAGTTTCGTATTTTGCCAGCCACGTTACATTGACTCTTGAAATCGTTGACTGGGGTTAAACGGGAGCCATCTCTGTAAGCCCTTATTAAATCGATGGTCTGACAAGATCAAAGCTTGTTCTACAGATCGATCGCCAGTCGCGTCTTATTATACTACAACAGATTTAGTCCACAGCCATTGTCCGTCACATTAATTGTAGGAAACGGCAAAAGATTTATCACGTACGATGCCACATCCAATACCCTCGATCATGAACTCCCCGAACCCCGCCTTTACCCGTTTCCACCTTCGTCTGGGGTAAACATTTTGGCTACGACAATGGGTCCAATATCCCCGAATCCGTCTATAAATCGCTCATGGACATGTAAGTGCTGAGGAAAATAGATTTAATTAGTCTTCAATATGTCTTCTCAAACGCCCATCACGTTCGCCATTATTGGCGTCGGCTTAATTGGCCCACGCCACGCACAAACTGTGATAAAGAACAAAGACGCAAAACTCGTCGCTATTGTCGATTTGATGCCAAATGGCCAAGAACTAGCTCAGGAGCTTGGGGTAGCCTACTTCAAAACCGTGGGCGAATTGTTGCAACACACCAGCAAGCCCGAAGCAGCCATCATCTGCACGCCCAACCACACCCATGTTACACTGGCACGAGAACTATCCTCAGCAGGCGTTCACATTCTCATAGAGAAGCCTTTCTGCACAGACATAGAGAGCGGCAAAGATCTCGTGAATCACCTTGACAAACTAGATGTCAAGGCTGTGGTTGCACACCATCGACGGTTCAATCCTTACATGATGACTGCTAAAGAGACTGTCAGTTCTGGATGCATTGGCAAAGTCATCGCCATCAATGGTATCTGGGCAACTTACAAGCCTTTGGAATACTTCGACCCGCCAAGAGAATGGCGGAGAGATAGTACAGGTGGCGTAGTTCTCATCAACCTTGTTCACGAGATTGATCTGCTCCACTATCTGTTTGGTCCGATCACCCGGGTTCACGCAGAAAAGACGATATCTCAGCGTGGCTTCGAGGCAGAAGAAGGAGCGGTTTTGACACTTCGATTCAAGTCCGGCGCCGTTGGAAGCTTCCTCTTTTCGGACAATGTCCCCTCACCACACAACTTCGAGTCCGGCACAGGGGAGAATCCCTTGATCCCAAAGACAGGCCAGGACTTTTACCGTATATTCGGAACTGATGCATCACTGAGTGTTCCGGATATGACGATGTCGTCCTATGTCAATACCGAAAAATCATGGAATCGAGAAATGACTCAGAATAAGATCCCGGTCCCAGATGGAGTTCCGTTTGAACTTCAACTGGATCACTTTGTCAAGGTGATTCGCGGTCAAGAAAGCCCAAGCTGTACACCAAAGGTTGGATTGGCCGCGCTGGTGGTTTGCCAGGCTATAAAAGAGGCGTTGAAGGAGAACAAGACGGTAGACATTGACGCCTTCGACTTTGACCTTTGATGGTAATTCCACGAGACGGCAAGAACGTCCTTCTTTGTATTTACCACACATAGCACTTAGAGAGGTTAAATCATTACAGACTATCTGTAATCTTCAGATCTGTTATGGTATGTCACGAAAGTAAATAAACATTGTCAGGTGTGTCAGGTGTGTCTCAAAATGTTATGACGCCTCTTCGCTAAAGAAGCCCGTTAATTTGCATTTAATACGTCGATATAGTCGAAATAAGTTTCGGCATGACTCAAGATTGAAGCCTAGTCGGAAATATTCCAAACATGAATTTTATTAGATCGTTCAGGGGTAGCTATTAACAGACAACATGTGATGTATATAACACTCCGCAAGGAAAGATCGCTAATATCAAGATCACCCAGCTACTTATCACCAAAAAGCAGACCAATCCTATAAAGACAGACCCTATCAAGACGACAGACAAAAAGCAAGTGAGAAAGGACAAGGGAGAACCACACGAGGTTCCCCCAAAGAGTATGCTATATAGCTTCTAACTTGAATACTCGCCTAGAATACACAACTACGTAACGTCTGTTTACTCTACAATCAAACAGTCTTACAACATATGTGTGTCAAGTTATATAGATAAGTATGATGCTTGATCAGCGCAAAAAGCAAGAAAAATAAAAGGGCCTGACCGGGGATTGAACCCGGGACCTCTCGCAAACTTTAGTCCTCTTGTGAGAACTGAGATGTCAATCCCGAAGCAAGAATCATACCGCTAGACCATCAGGCCAGATACTAGATCCTAATTGTATTAGTGCGGCTGGAAATTTCACCATATTGATGTTGTTTCGCGAAAGATTTAACTTCTCAGTCCTCTCCGGTTCCAGCATCTATCTACTTAGTACATGCTATATTGCAGGTGGGCATATACCATTCTAGACTCTTATATATCACGAGATATACTTAATTAATTGTAAGGGTAGTAGTTAGTATATAATTTCTTCTATTTAGTCTATTAGATATAAGTTTAAGTGATGTTCCTAGTCACGGTGAATCCGCAAGGGGAGAAGTACTCCTTGACTCTTTCGATATAACCCCGATTTCTAGTGTAAGATACCACTGTTACCTATCAAGATTTCAGAGTGAAAAGGCGATAAGCTATAGGGATTAGACGAGAAGTAGCTATTTCTTTATACATGCGAAAGCTTTCTATTAACTGAGTAAAACGACATATGGAATATAGCATAGGAAGTATTAGACAACACCACCTTTCAATAATCCGTCTTAGAAGACCTTGAGAGAAGCTCAGACACAACAACAGAGCTCTTTATAATACACCGAGTGTTGAACCACGAACCTGTCGAGCTTTGAAATACCATTCGCCTCTAAGGAAACAAACCACATACTTGCCGGACATAGTCTCTACAAAGACGGATCACAGTTACCCTACGCTGTATGACTCGAATAACGAAAGCTCATAAGCGAATAACCTCTTGGCAATATTATCAAATATTCTCGCAATCTATATCCTGCAGGAGTATTCCTGCTCTATCTCTAGACTTATGTCTCGCTTGCAATATTTCGTAAACTCTAGTTAACTCTTGGGTAGTAAAGGCTCGCCTATCTGCTTGATCGTCACAGAGCCGAGTCAATATGTGCTGGTCCACAGGTCCACAAGTAATTACTTCCACCAGCTTTGGCAAATTGGCTTTCCTAATCCCTCTTCTTGCCGATCCTGGGCAAGCAAAGCCAGAGGACCAACAACGCAGCCAGGAATGCAAGGATGATGGGCTGAAGAGTTTTGACACCCTTGGCCTGGGCGATCGCACCGACCGCGAAAGGCAGAATCGCAGCTCCACTTCCACCAAATGCCGCGGCGAAACCGATAGTGCTGACATGCAGGTGCTTGGGCAGCATCTTGGTAGTGGCGACAACAACAGCAGGGAACAGGGGACCCAGGAAGAAGCCCTGCCAGGCTACCGTTACAGCGGAAACATAGAAACTCGGCACCAGCCAGAATACTAGCTGCAGCGCCATAGCAGCAGAGAGATAAATAGATACTGCGACCTTGACGCCAATCCGGGGTGTCACAAAGCCTAGGATAGCACGACCAACGGCGAGACCCAGCCAGAAACCCATGGAAGTCATACCTGCTGGATAGTTATCGGCCTTGCGCACTCGAATCATAAACTGGACAATCCAGCCACCGACAGAAACCTCGACGCCGACGTAGCAGAGGAGGAATGCGGCGCAAAGCCAAGTGACACGAGCAAACGGCATCTTGAAGAGTGCTTCTTTCATACCCTGATTGTCCTCGTTACTTGCGTCCATAGTCTGGCGATAGACCTCTGGGCCGTTGGACCAGAAAGCCCATGTGCAAGTGACAAGTTCAACGATGCTCAAGCCAATCTGAGTGTCACGAGGTTAACAGAACAGTCTCAACTAAAAATAAATTACGTGACAAGCCTACCATAACATAGTAAAGGGTGTACCAGCCCATATTGGCCTTTGCAATCATGTTGGTAGCGATAAGAGGACTAATGACACCGCCGATGCCATAGCATGAGTGGAGGAAGCCGAGAGTCTCATTGGCTCTGTCGAGGTTGCCAATCCAGGCATTCCAAGCAGCATCGCTGATGCCGTTGGCAAAACCAGCCAGGGCATAGGCAAGGACTAAAACGGGATACGGAGGATGTAAAGCGATGATGATGTATGCAATGATATGGCAAAGTCCACAGGTAATACCGATACCTCGCTGTCCTATGCGCCGATGCAGGAAGTTGTTGAAAACAGCCGCAAGGACATACCCGACAAAAGGGGAGAGGAAAACAAGCGACACAATGATGTAGCTCAAATTGTAGTATTCTTCCAGCTGCGAAAATCATTAGCCCACATCCCGTAGTTTAGAATAGATACAAACACACGTAAGGGATAAGAGCCTGCAATTGTCAGATTAGCTAACTGTTTGACCCAGAAAATTGTGGACGGTAGAAATCTTACGCCATATGCAGCGTCGTTAGCGCCCGAAGTCAAAAGACTCCAAAACGTCGCACCAGTTTTGAAGATATTGGAGCGGGGATGCTTCCAGCTCTCAGAGACCTCGACCGGGGCTGTATGCGCGGCAATGCTCTCTAGACCATTTCCACTACCATCCGAGTAATCGCCGACATTGTTGGATCCAAGCCTCCTAGTTTCAGCATCGAACTGGCCCGAGCCTCTGGAGGATTCGCGAGCCGCAGCAGCAGGGGGCTCATTAAGTGTCCGCGACGTAAGCTCATAGGAGCCAATGGTGGCTGTGGAAGAAGCAACCATTGTGGAGATTGCTGACAGGAGAAACCAGGCCCAGGGACGAGGGGATTAAAATAAAATTAAACGCCGACACTCGAAAATGCAGGAAGAGAAAAAGAAGACATTTTTCAGGACGTGACGAGACGAGACTCAACGTCTTTTTAAACTTGGCACAATTGACGAAATCATGTGGATCTGATCCTTAGAATACGGGTATTCGTTTAAAGCACTGACTGAAACCCCGCGGAAAAGTTGGGAGTATAACCACAAAAGGCATAGATGGGCACTTTATTTCAGTACCAAGACGGCCCAACGGTCCGGTCAAGGGAGAGGTTCGGTAAAACTAACTAGGAATAACTAATCAATCTGCATATAGTAGTTAATTTGTTTGCTGACATGTTTCTGATGATTGTGGGATCATGGCATCGTATCGATATTCCAGGAGAGAGTAAGCGGGATCCTTTAAAATATCATCAGTCTCGGTCTTCGCCAAGATGTCCGTGATGGAACGCATCGCACGCGTGGTGACCGGTGGCTAAGCCTAAGCTACTGTGCATAAGCCGCAGTGGGCAGGGGGGCTTAGTTTCCATCTGGTCATCGCAGTCAGATTCGCCAAAGTCCAGACCACGTTGGCGTCTGGCTATTGGGCTGGGTGGCTTTTGCGCTCCTTCAGCTCCTCGGACCAGAAGCCAATCAAGAATATACCAGCCCTACAGGACCGAGGACCAATGCATCGATCCATGCGATTGCGATGCAACTCAGCCCTGGGGTCCGTCCTGCGGCTTGTCTGCAGAGATGGGTTTAGTGCTGAATTCAACAAGGCTGATGCGGATGAAGATTACCGTCGTCTTTTCTCTTTAATTCCCCAAGGGTCTTTTTCTTCCCTCCATTTCCCATCTTATCTAGTCTTTGTCGCTCCAACAGCTCCCGACGTGCTCCAACCTCCAAGCCCAGGTCAACACCTCTGGACACACTGTCTTAGCCCCAGGGCACTGCGGGGAACTGAACGGGCCGCCCGGGCCTTCCTAACTGCCATTTAGCTCTCCAGCTGGGCTTGAGTTGCCTGTCACCATGGAGATGAGGGATTACCCAGACCGCGATTCAGCATCACCACCTGCGAATTGGGAACCTGCGAGCCCTTCTGTCGCGAGGAAGCCCGTCGGCTCCAAGCAGACCTCGCCGTATACATCTCCCGACTTTGACTTTTCCACGTCAACCTTCTCCCAGCGCGCAGCTCAACAACCGCATCTGCAGCGACAATCTACCACCGCTACCACCGATACCGCCTACTATGGCTCCGCGACACCGCTGGGCATATGGGAGCCCATCCCCCACACGCCGGGCACTGGTCCGCAGCATCGACCGCAGAACTTCAGAGAGGACAGTTCAGCTTCACTCTTGATGAGGGATGGTGCTCCAAAGAATAGCCCAGAAACCCCCCCAGGGCCCCCAGGGCCCCCAGGAACTGCCACAGGGGATGCTCTAGGGCCTCCCCCTCCCCCGAAGAAACATAACAAGTTGGTTACTTGGTGGGTCAACGAATGGAGGCCATCGTGGAGCATGTATGTCCTGGTCTTCTGCGGCGTCGCATTCGCTATTGGGCATCATTTCTATTATCGCGGCCTTCATGGACAACTGGCCAAAGACCAACAGGGCAAGTTTCGATATGGCGCCTTGATGGCATTCTTGTCCAAGGCATGCTTTCTCAACGCCGTCGTTCTCGCTTTCCGCCAACGCGTCTTGATGGAGATCCGTCGTAAGATGCTTACCCTGTCGACCCTCGACTCCCTCTTCGCCGCATCTGAGGATTTAACGGCCTTGCTCAATTGGGAAGCGTGGGTGAATGCCAAATTCGCCATGGCCATGACCATCTTCATCTGGACATCGCCTCTAATCGTCATATTTACATCCTACACTCTCACCATTGCGCCATCGACAACAGAGGAACATGCAATGTGCCAAGGGATTCGCACTCTCAATTTCACGCACGAGAGAACTATTTATTTCAGAGATCCAGTCCAGATCAACGGTTACTACGAGGCTGGTTCTTCCCTCTGGAACACCACCAGAGCTGGCGGAGGAGACCTTGATGAGGACAATACCGACGAGTTTGACTATTACACCGCTCCTAGTCAACAGTATGAAACCATCGCCCTAAAGACATTATACGCACGAAAAACCATCATGCGCGAGAAGTCGTCCACAGAGATTTGCGGCCAGGGCTGGAATTGCTCTTACGCCATCGAGTTTGTTGCCCCGGGATATAAATGTGAAGACCTGGCCTCGGGAGTAAAGGCAGATGTGAAGAAGCTTGGCGACGCAGAGTGTCCCTTTAACACATCGACTCTCGCCCCCGAGGGGAACCACACGTACTACGCCATGCTAACCCGGGGAGATTACGAAAACCCGCAGATCATCACGGAACCTGGCGGAAAACCCCAGATGAAAGCGCCTTATCCGAAGAACCTGGGCGTCTTCCGAACGGAACCAATCATGTGGTTTGGCTACTCCGATGTGAAAGACAGAACAAAGGAACAACCCGCCTTGCCTGGGGAGGGCGATTGGGATAAGGCGTACACCCCTAAGATCTTTGGATGCGAACACTACAAGGTCAAATACAAGGTCCGGGTTAATCTTACTGGCGAAGTTCAAACACACAATGTCACGCATCGCGAATATCTCGAAAAGGTCATTGATACGACCTGGATACCCAAGAAGGACCCTGACAAGAAACTCAAGGACCGAACCCAAGCGACACCTGAAAAGAACTACGTTTTCCCGCACGATCGCGAGAATTATCGCGAAACGGCGGCTTACCACTCTATAGGATCCGTGCTGCGGAACGTGTTGAACGGAACCACTGAGCTACCCTACCACAATGTCAACAGCGAGATTATCAGGACAAGGCTTCTTGACAGCCTCAACTATTTACCCGTCAAGAACTTTTCTCAGGAGATGCAAAATGTTTACGAGGAGATTTTGATGTCGTTCTTCTCTAATCCTCAGATGGCTGCAGTCTCGTGGGCAGCCAATGCTTCGGATCCGACAGGAAACAGAAAGGGTGATTCAAAAACAGAATACCCTTGCGTGAGGCGACAGTTGAGGAACTGCTTTCTCTACAATTACGCACAGTTATGGGCTGTGTACGCTGTATCCATGTGCATCACCCTTGTCGCAGTCGCTTCAGGCGTAACGGCGATGGAGGAGAACGCCATGATGCGCAGCACAAGTTTCACCGCGATTCTTGCTGCGTCGAGAGCGACAAGTCTCGACAAACTACGATGGGAAAAGGAAGCCGATCTCAAGGGTACTAAGATTGGATTTGGACTCGTGTCTGATCGAGGCGAGAGAACGTACTCTTTTGGTGTTGAAGGTGACGTGAGTCAGGAAAAGGCCATGGCAACAGGGCGCTCACCAGGCATTTCGATGATGAATTGGGGAGACAAGACGGCACGTAGAATGAGCTATGCCGTGCTGAACAGGAGAGGAGGGCAGGGAAATCAGGAAAATCCAGACAATTCTGCATAGAGCTAGGAAGGATGGATCTCTGGGTGTCGGTAGCAAGCATTTGTTAGCAAGTCATTGTGAGGCAAAAATTTGGTTCTAAGCGCATAGCACTTGTCATTTATTGTAACAAACCAATTATTTAATTGATGAAGATACGGTCATAATTAATATTCGGTGCTGTGATGGAACTTGGTATGGTGATGGTTGGTGTGAGTTTCGCTAAGAACCTTGAGCTGAAAGCCAAGTCTTTGGTGGAGCTGAGCTTCGGAAGCTGCCTACAGCTATCCTCTAGGTGCTTGCGTGGCTCGGTCGTAACTGTGTCCGCTTCATACAGTACATACCAAACCCCCAAGAATGTCGGTCCACGCAGCAGCCGATCTCTCGGACGCTGCTTTAGGCGGTCCAATTCGAATTGACGGCGATCAATTCATCGACAGCTACGGCCGTACTCTCTCACTGCGTGGCCTCAACGTGTCGGGCGCCTCCAAATTGCCCACTCACCCAAACAGCCTGTCCCACCTCGACGACGGCTTCTACGAGCAGCACCGCACCGTCACCTTTATCGGCAGACCGTTCCCTCTTGAAGAAGCACCACTGCACTTTAGACGTCTTCAGGCATGGGGTGCGCCGCTGGTTCGACTGCTCGTCACCTGGGAGTCGCTGGGCCATGCGGGTCCTGACCCCGAGACGGATCTTGATCTGGAGTACATCGCTTACTTGCGCCAATTGATCGAGTTGATGCCGCAGTATGGAATCAAGTGTTTCGTTTGCGCTCATCAAGATGTTTGGAGTCGGTTTAGTGGAGGTAGTGGTGCGCCAGGCTGGACATTTGAGGTCGTCGGTTTGGACATTGAGTCGTTCACCGATACAGGTGCTGCTTATGTTCACAGCCAAGACGAAAAGAAGAGAGCGAGTGAACCACCCAATCCTAAAGAGCCCGGAGGTCCATTTCTGTGGCCTTCAGGGTACCAGAAGCTCGCTGCGTCCACCATGGCCACTCTCTTCTGGGCAGGCGACGCATTGGCCCCCAATCTCAAGTGTCGTCGCAAGCTTGGTAACGACACCGATCAAGTCTCCGCGCAGACCTTCCTCCAAGATGCCTTTGTTGAGGCTTTCGGGCGACTTGCAGATGAAGTTGGACATCTTGAAGCATGCATTGGCTTTGAGGCCTTGAACGAACCTCATCGCGGTCTTGTCAATCTGCATCATTTCCATTTCTGGAACTACGACACCGACTTGCACATTGGACATTGCCCATCGCTCGCTCAATCACTAGCCCTCGGAAGCGGACATGCACAAGAAGTCGATTACTACGTCAAATCATGGCCGTGGCCAACCCGAGTCTCCCACAAGTCCCGCATTGACCCCAAGGGTCGCTCAGCATGGCTGTCGCTTGACGGACAACCTATCGGCCACGGTCGGGGATTGGGCGAATGTGTATGGCATGCCCATGGAGTCTGGGAGTGGGATGACAAGAAGCAAGTCGCCCGCATCCACGACAAAGATTACTTTGAAGTCGACCATCGACCTGGTCGTGAGGGTAAGCCAATTGAGTGGTACAGCGACTGCTATGCACCCTTTCTCCAGAAGTTCTCGGAGCGCATGCAGCGCAAGACGTCCCGCCAATTCAGTTTCCTCGAGCCCATTCCCAATGAGTTTATGCCGCCCTGGCCTACCGAGGATCCTACGAACAAGAAGTGGCACAGTCAAAAGTACGCCGAGGAGACAGTCATTACTACACCACGACCCAACAACTTTGTGTATGCGCCTCACTTTTACGACCTCAATGTTTTGTTCAATAAGTGTCATTCATGGATGAGTGTCAATGTGCAAGGCCTATCGCGAGGCATGTTCGTCCTGAACGCCATGTACTTTGGCGCCAAGGGTCTGAGGCATAACTACAGGAAACAAATTGGCAATATTGTCAAATATGGAAAACGGTCGCTAGGCAAAGTGCCCATGGTAATCGGTGAGATTGGTCTCTCGTACGATATCAACAAAGCAGAGGCCTTCCGCACAGGATGTTACGACACGCAACGAGATTTGATGAACGGTCTCATCTCTGCAATGGAGGACAACAAGCTCAACTATACTCTGTGGAACTACAATCCCAATAACCGCGTTGAGTACGGAGATGGATGGAACAAGGAGGATTTCTCGATCGTTAACGGCGACGACATCATCGAGCATGGCCCTGTACGCCCCGACTACCGCAACCATCTCCACGAGAACGACGAGCTCTACAAGGGAGGCCGCATCCTCGACGTTGTCATCCGACCATATGCAGTGAAAACAGCAGGTACTCCAAAGAAGTCAGACTGGAACCACAAGTCACTGCGATTCGAATACAAATGGGTTAGCACAGCTAGCAAGGAGCCGTCTCTTGACGAGAAAGCACATCTCACCGAGATCTACATTCCGACGTATCACTACGACGTGCACGAATTACGTGTCCAAGGCACTAACGTGGAGTGGACGTATGACAAGCCGCGTCAGACGCTGTATGCACGTAACGGTTCACCGGGCGAGCACCGCATCATCATCGCCATTGAGAATGAATCTCAGCACGTACTTGACAGAGCTCGTCGACGCCGCGAGTTATACCCTCCCAAGTTTCCGTTGAGCATGGTGTCTTCCGCTACGGAGGATTTCCTAGAGGATATTGACTGGTCTGTGGCGTTTGCGTATTGGCCGGTAGTTGCTGCCATACTATTTGCTGTTATTGCTCGCTTCATTGCAGTTATGTGGTTGAGTAATTAGAGAAAAGTTTCAGCGATAAAGAGATTTACGAATTCATCTTGTTTGAATTAGATACTAGAAGCTTGCGATAGAAATGAATAGACTAGTTTATTCATACATATGATACAGACCGTATAAAGGTTACAAGACCGGTTCCGTTGCAAGCATCGTCTAGGATCGGATTAAAAAACTTGCTGCATGATCTCGTTCTGATGCGTAAAGAAACAGCGGGTTCAAGCTATACTTGTCTCTGCCTAATAAACTTGTCGAAAAACGCTAGATATGATATAGTCAGCCAGCGATGTTAAAGGAAATTCAAATGTGTTTCCGTCCAACATTATCCGTTCTATTCTCTCGAGAATCCAACACAAAGAGCGACGAATGTGTTGCGTAGGTATTTCCAGCAAAGCAGAATATCAAGACAGGGACGACCATCAGTAGATCACATACATACAAGCACAAACGAACACACGAGCATCAAATAGAAGTTAGACAGAGTTTCGCGGTGGTATTTACTATTATAGTTGAGTACACACGCCGGATGTTCTTCTATCAGGGACTTTGTTACTTTTGAATACTGTGTTCAAAACCAACGTGATTATCCTTATGTGATATTGACTTTTTGGCCTCTCTTCAAGACTGCATAATCCCCCGAAACGTTCAACAAGGTTGACAGAGCAGGCTTTTATAGCCCTTGGCGGAGGGAAGTAGAGTCATGTGCGCATAAGGTTATTATGCTCGAGAAGCGAGAAGAAAAAAAAAAGATGTTCTTTACAAAGGTCAAAGGCAGGCCCTCATACCCTATTTGAGGGCCACAGCAGCAATCAAGTAGGTTATCTTTGAACTTGGTGGTATTTATTGATCGTTCGTTACTAAATCAGATCGCTAATTTTATGACATAAACTTTTTACTCTGCATCCAGAGGGCATCTTGGTGCTCTGTTGTTCACCTGGATACCTCCTCGCTTCTTCTCCTTGCTGTCGTGGAAAGGCAGAACCCATCCACCCTCGGTCTCGGGCGTTGAGAGCCAAAGTCGGAGGAGATGTCTTCGGGGAGTTGGGGGAGCGTGGTCTTGCAATGTGTTAGTGTATAATTCTTTAGGATTGTGAAGAGTAGTTTCTTACCTGTGTATGCAGTTCGGGCGTGGAGAAGATGAGTGTTGCTAACAAACTGAATATCGCCAACCTCGAGAATCATGTGCAGAGCCAGCTTCTGGCAAGTCTCCTCCAAAACAGTTATGGCATGCTTCTGAGCATCACTCAGAGCAGGAACAAGACCTTTGTCCGAGAAGCGTGTGAGGGATCGGACAAAGTAAGGATCCCACTTGCAGTAAACACGACCGTTGCCGCCGTTCTCGATATAAAAGATGGGGTTGCGAATCCACTCCTCTTCACCCTCCGAGGTCTCTCCCTTGCGATCAAAGTACCAGATAGGTTGTGTGAGAAGATCAGCAACGTCAGGGTTGTTTTGCTGAAGATCGTTCCAGACGTTATGAATGCTGACAATGTCGCTCTCACCACCTTCTCTGGCGCGGTGCACACAGAGAAGACCGACAATATCGGAGTCGTCGGCATGGAAGAACTGACGGGCTGCTGTGCGGTAGATACGGACGCGATCGATCTGACTGGCATCGTCACCGACATCCTTGACGTGGCCGAGAACATGGCCCAGGCCGTTCTGGGAGACAAAGTAGCCGATGTAAGTTCCGAGACCCATGTAGGCCACGGCGTTCTTGTGAGGACCCCATTCACCGGCAGGGAAGCGTTTGAACAGGATGAAACCCTTGCCATTGAGAAGGTCTTCTCGGAGGGTCTCGAGAACCTTGCCAAGCTTGGGCAGAGGGAAGTTGGACTGAATGTTTGTTAGCGGGTGAACCTGTAGCACAAGCTCGGCTGTCTTACCTTGGAGATACCAGTGAGGGGAGTGCCGCTGGCAATGAAAGCATCGGCAGTATCGCTCAATTCTTGGACCTCCTCATCCGTGAAGGGATGAGTCCATCGCTCAGGCTTGTTCTCACAATCCTCCTTCTTCCAAAGCGTAGGACCTGTAATCTCCTTGGGGAACTCGGAGTAAGGCTTCAGAGCATCGTAAAGAGGAGGATGTTGACCGGATGTGCGGATACCGTCGGGAAAGATTGACCGAGGAGCATCGGCATTCTTGACTTGGGGTAGAGGAGCCTGAGAAGACTCGTCGATGAGAGCACCTGGAGCCATTGTGGATGTAGATTGGTGTAAGACAGTAGAACGAGACGCTATAGAACAACCAGCTAATCAATTGAGCAGTAGAAAGTCAAGTCTAATTGATTTAATTGAAATATTTTCGGCAATTGACCTTATATATACCCTTCCCCAACTTGTCATCCGTAGTCTGCCCCGCAACGCAGCATGACGCCTTCGTTGGCGTGGGTTGGTCGATCTTGGTGATTGCGTGCTTCGTGGACGATATCACGGAGTGGCACTCTCCCACCACCTCAATGAAACAGGCTAAGGAGCTAAAAAACCAACCTCGCCAATTGGGGTCGAGTATTCAAGATGACGTTATTTACGATTGGGACGAAACTGGGGTTTCTCGTCAATTGACATCCAGTTTACACGGCGTCAATTGCGGAATTAAACAACCGGCTCTGGGTACTTTTAATCCTTCAATTCAAGGGGACATCCGGTAGCTGATTGATAAGCTCTGTAAAGTGGATTTCAACACAATTGCGCCATTCTTTGAGTGCCCAACTGCCGTCGTAAACAATGTTTCACCATGGCTCTTCTGACAGCAGCAGATGTGGCTGCTTTTGTAGCATAGCAGATCACTCATTGTCAGAATCATTCTTAAACGCTTTCAAGAAGTCTAATTCTGGAAAGTCACCAGGTACTTTGCATATTCCTTTGTAGACATATACTGCAGTCAGAGACCTGCCCCATTTGGCAAGAATCTTGCGGTATGCTTATGTCAAGAGACCGATTCTAGATAGCGAGGAAGCATTAGACCGCGGGGAATAGATCAAATGCCCGGTACTTTATCTCAATTGGCCAATCAAAATCTTTAATTGTTCGTATCGTACGTTGTGTATGACTATCTTTCGAAATCTCCGGAGCTAGACGAATGGCGCAATAGCTTGACAGCTTGACATAGCTTCTGGACCCGTTTCACGCTTGGTATTAGAGACTTATTGGTCAAGATTGGCATGGTAGAATAATACATGAATTAACTAAGCAGTTGATCCCGAGTTAATCCTACATAGTTATCTTCATGTTCTTGCATCAGCTTCCCAAACACCAATTGGTACAACTTGCAAATGCATTTCCTCAGTCCTCACCAATCCTCCAAGGTAAGATCTCAACCCGCTCAAATATATTCGCAAGCGAGGACACCCACCCAACTAGTATCTTTGAACGTTTCCAACCCAAAAAATGGTGCCTTTCGAATTCCAATCCAATATTCAACGGTTTGGGCAAACGTATCTGCACTGATGTCGTCTCCGCCTTTGTCTCTGTACTCGAGATCCCATCTCGATTGATGCTTGCCAACATCAAGGAAGCGCCGGTCCCCAGTGCAGAATACGACATCCGAACCCTTGCATTCCTCTTCGCTGGGTACATAAGGCGCTCGTTTTATGTTGTAGTCAACGAACCAAATTTTGTCCACAGGGCAGTAGCAGGTTACTAGACAAGTAAAAGCCTTCATGAGTTTGGAGCTATGCATGTCGATTGTCTGTGTCCTTGCTATCTCGAGGCCCCATTCAAGATTGTACTCTATCACCAGACTACTTTCATCGATCCATAATCTACTATGCTATCGAATGCAAGGCTGTGATGGCCACGGTTCTTGATGATAGTGTCCAACTCGTGCAGTATTGGCACCAGGTAGAAGAAGTTGGCAGGAGGTAACATGGAGGTAAGGTAAGCCGTCCAATTGTTGTAGAAATATGTTTCCAACGGCCCCTTCGTGTATTTCTGCATCATGAGCCTCGATTCGCTGCATGCCGTCCAGATTCCCTCATCGTCACCTCCAACGACGGCAGTTTTGCCCCTATAGCTACAGCCAACCCGTAGATCAATCTTGCGAAATTCATAATGCCTTCGGAGAACGGCAGTCCAAGTTTCTCTTTTGGGAGTCTCGACGTCTTTGTCGCCTTGTTCGGGGTCATGAAGTGGGAAAACGTGTACACCGGGGCGTGTAGGTCCAATGGCAAGGCGCCATATCTCGTCCCTCAACTCTCTCGGGAGCTTGCCGAAGTAATGAAAGGTGTCGGGCATGTTGGGCGACAAGGATCGTAGTAGAAAGATGGGCGGTAGCTGGGTTCGTAGGTGTGACAGTGAATGTAATGATGGGTTGCTGGGAACACAAGTTTTAGCAGGACAGGCGGATCTTTTATAGCCTCCAGATTCAAAGTTTTGGGTGCATATCAAGGCCTGGTAGGTTTGGTTCATTCCCACAGTAGAAAGTATAGTTCTACAAGTTGCATTAACTTTAGCTTGACTTTTAACAATATTGAGTTACGTTTCAAAGGCAGTATCTCTATTATTTTACTGTTCCTTTTACGGCATTGTTTCATAAGCCAAACATCCTCACACCAGGTAATAGCTTCATTGTTACGGGCTACATACTTTTTGAACGTAATCAGGCTGTAGCAATGTCTGACCAGGTAGTAACCCGACTACTATAGCCTTTTCGTGCCTGCGGATTTACTTATTAGCTCAATAGAGCCACAAACTTTTAAACTATAACGAACTTTCGAGCAGGTCAGATTTTGTGGTGAGATTAGAAACACAAGAACTTTATCCACCGCCATACCTGCTTCACTCACAGTATATTTCCAATTCTATAGATAATCTTGCTCTTTGCCGCTTTAGTATGATTAAATGCCCTCTCCAACTGTCCTACTATGCAAATTTCTGATTGATTGAAATATTTGAGAAGAATGTGTGCAGCAACAGTTTGATTAGAGAACAAAACTGAGTCAACAACACTACAGAAAATCCATTGAAAGTCCTACAACTTCATCCTCTGGTTACGTGCTTCGGCTTTCTTGCCACCTCGCCATTGGCCAACCCTGAACGAGTCAAAGTATGCACATGCAAAGGTTAAGTAATTGCCCTTTCCACAGATAAGCTGTAGAGGCAGAAAGTTGATAAGAGATTACGAAATCGCGCGGATAGATAACAGCGAGATGTGTTTGTCCTCGGGTCCAATAGCAGTATCTGATAACAGTGGAGAGATAGGCGGCCGCCGCGATCCGCCCTAGCCACGATACGCTTACACTGCACTACCTAGATCGCGGTATAAAAGACGGTAACGCCCCCCGATTGACCTAAAGAAACCATCATCTCAAGCAAGACTTTATTACTTAAATACTGTCCTATCGAGGCCGCATTTTCACATCAAATTCATCATTGTTACTATACAACAGCTCAATGACTTCCCAAGTAACCGTCACCCCCATCTCTGCACCCGCCGGGTCAAGCATCGACTTTGGCGCGGTCGTATCAAATGTGGACATTGAGAATATCAGTGGTAAGATTGTTATGCGAATATATCTGTGATTGATTGAAACGAAATATAGTGGGAGAATACCCGTAAAATCGGTAACCTCCTCTGGTAAGGCACAACACACTCTAGATATATAGTCAGGCACTGACTGCTTACAGATGCCGACTTTGATGCGATCCGTGAAGCACTCTTCACACACCAAGTTCTTGTCTTCAAGAACCAGAGCCATCTCTCTCCCAAAGCTCAATATGAGATCACCCAGAGGTTCGATCCAGAAGCTGCGGGCTCTTACGGACACGGAAAGACGATAGACGCAAAGCGATCAATTCTGCATCCCGATCTCAAGACTATCCCACATCAGCCTCAGGTTCAAGTCATCGGCAATGGATTCGTTGATGAGTACGAAGGATTGAAGAACATTCAGCTTCGGCATCCTCATCACCGGACGTTCCATGCTACTACCATCCCTGATGAGAAAGACTTGGACTTCACAAGGTTCTACAGATGGCACATTGACGCTGCTCTGTATGGTCTAGCTCCTCCGGTTGTCACATCTCTCCTCGCAGTCCGTGTTCCAGGAGGTCGCAAACAGACACTAGTCTATGACGATGACTCCAACGAAGAGATGACCGTTCCACTTGGTACAACTGCCTTTGTCTCAGGTTACGCCATGTTCGACCGGCTCTCGCCTGAGGACCAGGAGTTTGTCCGCACCACCAAGGTTGAATACGCCCCGCATCCGTACGTCTGGATGAGCAGCGCCAAGTCTCGCTCCGATGGCTTGGGCTTGGTGTCAGAGGGCAAGGAGATCCCCTTAGAGGGCCTCCCAACCATTGAGCAAGACAAGATCCAGATTCTTCCCATGTGTTGGCGCAACCCCGTCGACGGTCGCTTGGCTCTCCAAGTTCATCCCTCAGCTGTCCGCAAGCTACATCTCGCGGATGGCACAGTCATCGATGATCTTGCTGAGGTTCGTGAGCGGGTGCATGATCTCCAGCGCCCTGCTATTGCTCCCAAATCGGTGTATCCTCACGACTGGGAGCAGGGAGATTTTGTGCTCTTCCACAACCGAGGACTGATCCACTCCGTGGTTGGGGCATTTGCAGAAGACGAAGTTCGGCTTTTCCGACAATGCAACATAGCAGGTAGCAAGTTGCCTGAAGGTCCAGTCCCCGTTGCAGCTGTAGCATAGATGGTCGAGTTATCAGGTTGACAGAGAGCAAAGAGTGAAAAAATTACCCGCGTTAGATTGAGATACTCCATAAATTGACTGCTTGATTTGAACGTCATCAACACCATCAATATCCACCGATTGCACGTGATGGGCCTGTGCTCCGGCGCATTTCTCTGGTTTCGGCCAAACGCGTCAGCACAAATCTCACATTCTTCGTTGCTAATTCTTTTTGAGGTCGTCTGCTTCCAATAACCCAACCACGTACTGAGATATCAGCCGAAACACAATATGTCTGATGAAACGTTGATCCGCAGTGCGTTGTCTCATTAATTCCACTTGTATACTCTTCTAAACTAATCGCAGACTTCTTCTATGCCTCTTTGGTACATCTGAGTCTTCAGGTGACTCTGCCGCGCTTGAAGGAGCCTTTCATTTTCAACTCGGGTAAGCTAACTTCTCCCATGTTGCTATTCATACTAACTAGGTCGCTTCAGCTACTTGGTCGTTTCTTTCCTTCTTGAACGGATCTGTTCTCATCGTCTGGGGTACACACGAGTCAACTATTGCTTCTTCCAGGCCACAGCTCTTTGTCCTGGGGTTGGCTATCTTGTTTGTTTGGTTTATCAAGTTACTAGCTTTCGCGTCGTCACCTGATAGCACCGAGCCAAGTCAACGTCCGAAGCTCGAAACCAAACCCAAGACCAAGTCAGTCGAGGCCGCCCATCCTACAGTACTCAAGAACGACAACTAGGAACTCATTTTGTGTTTTGTGCTTGGTAACTCGGGATATTATATGCATTTTGGTTCGAGAGGAGATTTCTTAGACATGCCCCAACAGACTAACTATCAACGTTCATCCACCGCTTTATCTCTGAAACTCCATCTCTGAACAAATAGTCTGCATATACTTCGTGGAACTTGAACATCCATTGAGGACCCAGCGGCTTGTTGGTTATTGGATTGCAAGACATGGACTGGTAGTGAATCTGGACTGTTTGCTGCTCACTCTGCTCTTCTCGTAACCTTACGACAGCAAATCTGTGAACACCAGCAAATCTCACACTGTCACTTCCGAATCCAAAGTCAACATAGCTCTCGGTGCGATTTGGCATACCGTTGCCATGATCTGGGCTGGCAATCTGTGAATCTAGAGTCTGAAATACCCCAAATAAGACTGTGTTGATAGGAGGTGGTTTTGTCTCCGGTAGCTCTTTCAGAGACCATACATCCGTCCTTGGATTTGATGCGGCTTCTATTTGATGTTATTTTCGGAATTGATGCGCAAGCATGGGTTCACCTACTGGAGAAATGGACGAGATTGAGACCGACTGTTTGAAGTGTCATTCTCTCGGGACCAATTACGGCTCCTCCAAAATAGCCTCTGATAAATTTCGCCAACAGGACCTCATCGGGTACATCGCAGTGCTGCGCGGGTATATCGAGTGTGAAGTAACGAGAATCAGAGTTGTACATATGCTTTCGAGCATTGACAACCTCACTAACAGACCTCGACTTTTCAAAAGTCTCAGGTATAGTCTCGAACCGCGTTATTAGTTTTGGGTCGACCAATGATACTCGTCTCTGAACTGTGAAGCCGTAGACACCGCCAGCGGTTACTACGGCTACGAGGGACGTTGCAAGTATCTTCTGGGATAGACTCCGTAATGCCATCGCTGTGTCGAATTTATCTGTGATGACTATATGTTACGATGGGAAACAATCGTAAGTATTTAAAAGTTTACGAAATATTGACTCATTGAAGGAATACGAAAACCCGATGGAGCTCTTTGATCAGTGCGTGGGCCAGCTGACAGCAGAGTCCGGTTCTCCCCGCCTTGTCAAAAATCGGCACCAGCTTTGGGGATAGCTTCCGCTTCAGCTCCAGAATACTCGGGCAAGAGTTGCTCCGCTGCTGGACTCGGTGTTTAATTTGTTCCGCTTGTTTTGTTATCCTGCGTAGTTTCTCTATCCGAAATCAAGACACGATTGGTCGTTGGAGCGCTGGACTAGCGGTGACAGTTTCACTAAGCCCTGCCGTCGTTCCTAGGCCAATGGCCATTAACCTAGTACAAGTCTCTTTATGTGACATGTATGTCACATACAATAGATTTCACCTCATGTCTAGCTTGTTCGGAGACCCATAATAGCATTTCTGGTTACGAAGACAACAAAGTCATCAATTGGTAGAACCCCGCGATTCAAAGCGAGAAGATATCTTTCTGGTGATGGCTAATCAAGTAAATTATGAGAATAAATATTTAGTAAATGTCGGTACATGTTTGTGTATTCCCCAATCCCGTAAATTAAAATATTACAACGCTTCAAACTCGCAATCAAGTAGTCGACCCGTCTTCAAGAAGTCCCTCCTCCTATGCAACCGAGGCTAAGCACCCGCAGAATCAGCATACATGTGCTCTGAGACTCGTCCCCAAGCTGCTGGGCGGCTTTGTCGTCTGGGTTCTCCATTATGTCGACTTCGTAACACTATTTCTTGTTAGTATTTATGATGTAAATTTCCACATGATACATACACAAGCTTAGTGATAGGGCTGTAGAGCAATGTACAGGTGGGTATTTGGGGGCGACTCGCAGTCAACAAACCAAGGTCAAAATGGTGGGAAACAAGAGACAGAAACTCGTTAAGGCAATGGGATTTCCTTCCGGCTCTAATTCCTTGATGACTGAACCAACGTGGCTATGCCCGGTTAACATGCAAGGGTTATCATTGGTGGTGTAGCGAGGCGCAGCCGAGGAATGTAATCCATAGTCGAGATTACTTGTCTCATCCTTTCTCAGATCATGACAGACCAACAAGCCAATGACGTTGCTTCCAGAAACTCGCATATTATCACGGGCGATTTTCGGAGAGTGACATATTATAATGCAGAATAAAGAATGTTATTCAGCGAAGTTCTATACCACATCCAAGTCTAACTAAACACCCTCTAAATTCTATATCTCACAATTGAAACATAGACGATTGAGAAAAGAACCACTCGAACTAAATTTCGACTAACACAAGCCGAAATTCGAATGCTTAAGCCTGACGCTTCTGCTTGCCACACTTGGCGAGGCACTCGTCGACCTTGATAGCAACGCCCGCGGGGATAGCGTGTCTGATCTTGTCAATGTCCTCGCCATCGATGCTCTGTCCAAATTGGCGGCCTAGAGGCTCATTGCTGACAGAGAAAAGACCAGACGCAATTCCAAGAGCACCGGCATCCTCGGAAGAGAAGGCGGCCACAGCGTCGACGCCTTCGCAGTCGGGGTTGACTTGGAAATGCATGGTACCCTGGTAAAAGACGGTGGCCTGGCCAGCACTAATCTCGTTCTTGATAACCCTGGGCTTGCCTTCGCTGTCGAGGACTCCGGCTTCGGGGACTGCTTCGGTATATACACGGCCAGAGATCACGGCAAACAGCTCTGTAGCCCGGGGGTGGATATGGACATTGACCATGGAGCAGCCTATCATATATCGTCAGCGTCTCACTCCAAATATCTAACGGTTTGCACTCTTACCTGGGATCTGAGCAGAAGCCAGACTGATACCAGTGCCAACGAGGGCAGGGAACGACTTGCTCTCAGCGAAACCGGACTGGGTGCTATTGAAGTCGTAGAGAAAGTCCTTATCCTCTGGGAGAAGGTTGTAGCGATCAATGGCACTGTAATTCAAAGTTAGAATTACAGTAAAGTATTGGATGTAAGTTCATAGTAGTTACCTGTCTGCCAGTCGGAGCTTAGTAGTCAAGCTGATCTCGGGAGTAGAGTTCGAGCCCTTGGCTTGAGGAGCTGCCGCCGCAAAAGACAAACAAGCCAGAAGGGCGGTAGCGGAGAGAAGAGCGTTGGAAAACATAGTGATAGAGTTGATACTGGTGTAGTTGAGAGAATGTGAAGAGGGTGATGATTGTTGTGTGACTGTTGAGAAGTGAATGGTTGCTTGGTTTGAATAGTTCCAATAGTGAGGGCATCGAATGGTTTAAGTAGTTGAGTTCTCGCATATTGATAGATACGCAGATCAACCTCGAGGGGGTCACTACCATAGCTAAACGCATACACATTGCAGGGTTGCATAACAAAGTGAGCCTATATCAGCCCTATCCGCTCTTTACGATCGACACGCAATACACTAGCGGCGTGGAGAATCTCAATCTTACATAAGATCTATATACGCTGGCTGTTGGTATGTGCATCCGCCTTCATTTTGAGGCTTGAGCTTACGTAGTACGGCATACTGAGAAAAGCAATGTAGTCGAACTGAAATTGATGCCTGAATGGGCAATCAATGCATGGAAATCAATATCAATTGTTACAGATTAGGCTATTTGATCTTGGCGTAAGCATTAAGCTTATTCTATGGCTTCCAGTGAAGCTATGGTGGAGTTCATGAGCGTATCTGAGTCGTTGCGCACTGGCGTATTCGAGCGTATTCGAGCGTATCGGGCCACATGCAATGTAACCGCAGCATTCTATACGACTCAACGTCCGTTGAAGCATTAAAGCGTACTCTATACTATAATTTCTTTTTCGGCAGTTCCAAATCTATACGGAGGCGTAAACTATTCAATGCGACTTGGCAACTGTTACTTTGTTGAAGCCGAGCCACAGTTCTAGCATCGGCCATGCATGAGCCCCTGGTGTTATCACAAAGAATTTGGAATTATTATCGTATAGACGCAATTGGGCGATAATCCATCAAACATACGGTAACATTGTATCAACTATGCCTATAGAATGAAGGAATCATATAGATAGGGTGGGCTTTATATAAATCTGAGTTCAATCCTGTCAATGATAGACTCATCACTCACTCCAACAAACCGCAAAGCACAGAACAAGATGATCTTTAGCAATCTTCGACGAGTTTCTGCCTTTCTATTGGCAGCATCTGCCTCCCACGTTGTGGCAGAAAACCCCTTCCCAGACTCAACCACCTGCGACAAGACATGCCAGGAGTTGGCTCTCACCTCCTCTAAATGGATCTCTGAGCAACAGTCCGATCCTACATTCGACTTTTACAAAGTCCCTTCAAACTTCTCAAGCAAACTCGCCGCTGGTGTAGTGCTGAAGACCGAGGATGCCACAAACCTCACCAATTACGTCGTCCCCAGCGGCTTGACAATGTCCCGAATCATCTACACGACTGAAGACATTGACGGAAATGTCATCCCCGCTTCTGCCTATGTTCTCTGGCCCTACAGTCCCTATTCCACGGGTTCAAACTCTACCAAGCATGGCTTGCCCATGGTTGCTTGGGCTCATGGAACGACTGGTACCTTCAAGCCATGCGCCCCGAGCAGTTACAGGGCTCTTCAGTATCACTTCCAAGTTCCCTTTGCGCTGGCACTTCAGGGCATTGCAGTCGTTGCACCTGATTATGCCGGTCTTGGTGTGTCTGAACTTCCCAATGGAGACCCTATTTCTCACCCTTGGGTGACGGCACCTGCACACGCCAACGATCTCGCATATGCTGTGACTGCGGCTAGATCAGTGTTCTCAGATCTTCTGGATCCCCAGGGCTCTTTTGTTGCGATGGGACATTCTCAAGGTGGTGGAGCAGCTGTAAGTATTAAGTCCTGCCATCACCCTGGTCTGGCGCACCAACACCGGGTGCTCGTAATGCCGTCACTGAACTATCGATGCTAACAAACTTTGCAGTGGGCGTTTGCACAGCGACAAGCCAAGAAGCCCCTTGACGGATACAAGGGAACTGTCTCTGTTGCACCAGTCACTAGAATCCTCGATGATGTCGCCTACTGGACCGAGAACTCGATTGCAGCACCCGGTCTACTTGGACAAACAGCCCTAGTTGATTCAGTCTCCAAGCTTTACCCAGAGTACAACTACACTGGTCTCACACCTACCTCTTACGACCGTTGGCACAACGTACTGGCCAAGGTCGAAGGATGCTTCCCGGTTTTGGCCTTGGTAACATCTGACCTCAAGCCATCTGAACTGGTGAAGCCAGAATGGTATAAAGACCCAACCGCTCAAAAGTGGTCCGACCGAGTCGCGGCTGGACGAAAGACGTTTGCTGGACCTCTACTTGTTCTTAGCGGAGCTGATGATCATATTGTTCGTCAAGAGGGTATCGAGGGAGCTGTTAAGGATACCTGCAACTTGGCTGAAGAGTCGGACCGCACCGATAGCCTGGAGCATGTTACCTTCTCCGCTATGGATCACTTTTCGGTCATTCAGGCAAGTCAGCTGAAGTGGATGGGTTGGATCAAGGACAGACTTGCTGGAAAGGACTCTAAGAATGGTTGCTCTTCGGAGGTCACCCAAGGCTTGAGGACCGATTTTACTGTAGCTTCATCGGGTCCCAACTTCTTCCTGTCTTATTTCGGCCCGGAGGAAGCCTACAAGTACAGCCTCTGATGGAGGATGTAATTAGACTTCTTATGGCTGGATGCGGGTAAATCGCTTAGCTGCTCCAACCCTACTTGACGCCCGACATTGCAATCCTTCATCCGGGGTCAGTATTAGACATGGTGTTGAGGAGGCATAGATTACTGATAGTAGGAATATAGAATAGTTAGAATTGGATAAATACCACAGCAATCTATTACAAGTCTAGGCTCAATCATACAGTGTAGTCTACATCGACGCGTGTCGCAAGTGCTTCCCTCCCACGTACCCCTCGGCAGTATCGACAAAGAGTTTCCTCCCCTTGACATACGACACTAGGAACGAGAATAATTTCCAATTGCCAACTTGCCCTGTCGCGTGCTTTTTACCGAGAGATACAAAGATCATCTTCTTAGTCTCGGGCTCATACGACTTTACATTCGCTTGTCCCGTCAGAGTTGCATCCAGAGCCGTCGCCATGTGAATAATCTGGTTGTCGGTGATGGTCAATTGCTTGGGGTCGATGTTTCCCACGTCGCCGATACCCCAGATGTTCTTGGTACCAACCACTCTCATCTTTTCATCAAGCTTGATGTTACCACTAGGGTCCAAGAACTCAGTAGGTACAAATGATGTATTGAGCTTGATACCGTGCAGAGGCAGGTACAAGTCCGTCGTGAGCGTAGTTCCATTCGACAAGTGCAGTTCAGTTCCTTGGCCCTCTGGTTTCTCCTTTGCGTCGGACACGCGTGCCTTGTAGATGAGTTTGACTCCAAGAGCTTTGAGGTCCCTTGCGACAGATGTGCGAACAGAGTCCAGAGCCCCCTCCAACGGCTGGTCACCGCTGATGACAAGAGTAATGTCCTTGGACGAGCCATACCTCGCAGCCAATTCGCCAGCGACTTCACTCCCAGTAGCGCCAGCACCAGCAACCACTATTGACTTTGAGCCTTCAATCTGACCCTTCAGCTGTGTCCATGCGGAAATAGTCTCTTGGTGTGTTCCGATAGGCTTCAGAGGAAGGTTGCTAGCCAGGCGAGAGCCAGTTGCGATGATCAGTTGATCATAAGAGATCTCACGCCCAACACCGTCGTTTGAGAGTATTTGAACATTGTTGGTCTCAGCATTGATCTTGTCTGCTCGGCCAAGAACAAATTCGAAGTTGCCAGAAGGGTATTGATTAAATGCGGGTTGAATGGGTATGAAGAGCTGTTCATCTGGTATGGCGTCTGGAATAACTCCACGGGTAGCGGCGACGTTCCAGAAGAAGTGAGTGTTTGGCGATACGAGGATGACTTTGAGGTCTGCGTCTTTGGGAACGGTGTATTTGAGCAGCTTGTGAGCCAGAGGTAGACCAGCCCAGCCGGCGCCGAGAATGACTACGGTCTTTGCCATTATTGTGCTGCTTCTGTCGCTTCAAGTTACAACTATACTCCAATAAACGGCTCAGAGTATCTATAATGTATATTAAATATCACCAAGTTCACTTATATAGACTATGTAGAATGCTCGGTGTCGGGGCGGACCTGTATTGATGCTTGAGTCTGACCTATCTCAAGGTACAGTCAGTTTCCAGCAAGAATACTAGTAGGTGGATGTATCTTCCGTTAGCGTATGTCCGCTCCCTTCGCATCGGGCGTGGAGGCCCCGGCAGCAGGGCTCACGGCCGAACGCCGTGTCCGAGGGCGATCCCCGATCCATCAACTCTCCCTTAACAGCAGCGTCCATGAGTAGATCATACATACACGCCTAACCACATACTCAATCTCGCCTTTTGGTTTCGATACCAATTTAGATCACTTCTATCCATTCATTATCTATCTATTGCCTGCCCAGGTGCTTCAGTCGGAGCTTATAAGCACCGATGGACCGATCGTCCCAGAATGAGACCACAGCAGACACAGGCCTCAAGATATGGAGCTGTGTCATATGTCGTCGACGCAAAATCCGATGCGATAGAAAAGACCCATGCTCCAATTGTGTAAAAAACAACATTGACTGTCATTTTCCTGTGACCGGTCGCATACCACGCCGCAATCGCGATCCCAATGCGAGTAAAACTCCCGCGCAGAAGCAGTCGGAGCTACTTAGTCGCCTCAGACGCCTCGAATCGGTCGTGACTGAGCTTGCGGCGCAGGTGGAAGATGAAGATGGGTCCAAGATAGGATCAGGGTCGGGATCATCTACTATGGGTCAGATACAAGTGGATGCATCTGCAACAGAGTCTTCGCATACTACGTCATCCGCCAGCCTTAATCATCAGACTGGTTCTGAATATGATGAAGAGTTTGGTCGTCTCATAGTTGACAAAGACGGTAGCATTCACGTTGGAAACAGGTTCTGGTCTGTCTTTTGCGGCGAGGTATGTTTAACCTATACTGAACTGATAACGACAACTAGACTGACATTTACAGGTTGACAACATCTTGCAAGCAGTTCACGACGTTGCTGATTACTCTGATTCATCCAACAACTCAATCATGGGAGAACCAATCATTGACGGAAGTCCGTCACCTCTCAGTCATCTAGGCTTTGTCTTTGGTAGCGCTGAATTCGCAAAGGCTTTAGATGGGCTCAACCCCATGCCTTCTCAGATGCTCTTCATCTGGCAAGCATACGTTGAAAATGTAGATCCTTTCATCAAGGTGTTACATGTTCCGACCATCCAGAAGATTATCAGAGAACTGAGAGGGAACTTTAGCTCATGTGGCTCCAACGTGGAGGCGCTGTTATTTGCAGTATCGCTTGCGGCCATTACATCCCTCGACGAGGAGACAGTTTCGTTCAATTTTAAAACGCCCAAAGCACAGCTTCTACAACGATATCAGTTTGGCACGGAGCAAGCCCTTGCTCGTGCTAACTTTCTGTCTACAAGGGAGACCACTGTCCTTCAAGCGCTGGTCATATACCTATCTCTGTTGCCAAACATCGGGGATAAGGATAAAGTATGGCCTTTGACGGGACTGGTGCTGAGATTGGCAAAGTCAGCTGGCTTACATCGCGATGATGGTGGGGACCAATACAACCAACTCGAAAGAGAGATCAGAAGTCGCTTGTGGTGGCATATATGCTTCATCGACTCTAGCAGCCGACAAGCTGGCGCCCAAGATCTCTCCATCACACCAGCTTCCTTTAGCACCGGACTACCTACTAACTCAAATGATGTTGATCTGAACCCTTTAACATCACAGTTGCCAGAACCTAGCCAAGAACCGACTGGCGTTATCCTGTGCCTGATCCGCTGCGAGCTGTGGTACCTAACACAAGCGATACGTGCCGATACAACCAATTCCCAAGAAAATCGCCTCCGTCTTTATCAGTCATTGAAGAACAAGGTTGAAAATACATATTTCCGCCATTTGCAGCCAAACCAGCCATGGGACTCCTTTGTCAGGGCAATGGCAACGCTCTTCTTTGCCAAAGTTGAGTTGGTCATCCGACGACAGTCTGGAAATCGAGCACCGACAAACGAGCTGCTGGGTCCAGCCATCGAGGTCATCAAATCAGTCATATCTCTCAAGTCCGAGCCCTCATGGGCTAAGTGGCGTTGGCAGCTTCAAGGCCAAATGCCATGGCATGCAATGGGTGTTTTCCTTCGCCAGTCATCTCGGGTCCCTTGGACACCAGAACTAGAAGAAGCCTGGAGCGCGACTACAGCACTCAAAGATTCAGCCTCAAAGTATATGAAGACTAGCTCTTTGTGGAAGTCTCTCATGGAGTTATATTCGAGGGCTGAAGAGCATCGCGAGAAGGAACTGAAGCGCCAAGAAGCAGATGCCGAACGTACACTACAGAAGGGCGACCGTGTCAATTCTAATGTCCAGCAGATGCTTGACCATGCTGCCAGTCAATCTTCCGAGATTCCGGTGAACCATCCACTGATTGACACATCGACCTTTGACTCGTCTCTGCACATCTCTCCTCCAGACAACGGTGCTGCTCTATCTGTGGAGCGTCTGTCTACAAGCTTAGGCGCTGCGTCTGACAATCTTCCTTCGTGGTCCTCAGCAGGAGGAGATATGAATCTCGGCCAAGACGAGTCCTTTTGGAATGCATCTTCAAACAACGATACTGACATGGTAGATTGGGAAGCTCTGATGGATCTGGATGAGACTTGGAATTGGGACTTCCTCTAGACTACCCTACAATGCGCTACTCAGGAAAGCAACATTTTCGTCCATGCAAGCTTGGGGTTTCTTACAAAAGAAAAAGTACGAAGGAGGACAGTATTCGTTCGGTTTCTGTTGTTTTCACATCGATCTGCTAGCAAGAGCGGATATTGGCATCACTCAGCTGGCGGAGTTCCGCCCTTGCCAACTTATAACATGGCAGTCTTCCGCAAGGACAAACACGTATAAAAAGAGACGGCTATCTACTTTATTCAACATTCTAGATCATCTTACTCAAAGACAATAAGAAGTCAGCTATAAAGAATTTTTTTTTTTGCCTTCTCGTATCTACTCAGAAATCGTTAAGCCCAAGGGACAGCACATCCTCGACAATGACCTTCCGAGCCTTGTACACCCAACTTTTCCCACCAGAACCACCTTTAACGGAGAAGAATGTGCCTTCTCAGCTTGGGAAAGTTTTTATTGTTACAGGCGGTAACTCGGGCGTAGGCCTTGAGTTGTGCAAGATCCTATACACCACAGGTGCAACTGTATACTTGACTTCACGATCTGAAGTGAGACTTGCACGAACACAACCCTGTATACGTACTCAAGCTTACAAGATTTACAGGAACGTGGAAGGCGTGCAATCCAAGCCATCACTAGTACAGAACCTCCTCCTAAACACCCAGGGGTGCTCAAGTTCCTCAACCTAGATCTCAACGATCTCAACTCCGTCAAAGTCGCAGCCGCCACATTCGCGGCTCACGAAACAAAGCTACACGTCCTCTGGAACAATGCTGGAACCGGCGGCTACGGCGTCTCGCAAGGCGCCAGAACCGCCCAGGGGCTGGAAGCAATGGTGGGCATGCACTGCGTAGCTACACTCCTCTTCACAACGCTTCTCATACCCCAGCTTCGTATTGCAGCAGCCGAACCCTCTAGCTCCGCAAGGGTCGTCTGGACCTCAAGCATCGTGACAGACCAGGGGTCCCCTGCTAATGGAATCGACTTCGATACGCTTTCTAATGGAACGCCAGATCGTGTGCTTAACTACGCCGTGTCCAAGGCCGGAAGTTGGATGCTAAGCCGCGAGATGGCCCGCCGGTATGGTGCGGAGGGTATTATCAGCGTCGCGCAGAACCCGGGCAACATCAAGGGTGGTTCATACGAAGGTACACCCGCAATGACCATGTGGTTCCTCAACCACTTCTTGTTACACCCGTCCGTCTATGGGGCTTATACGGAGCTATACGCCGGGCTGTCCCCCGAAGTGACGACCGATGTCAACGGGGCGTATATCATCCCGTGGGGACGGATCCGGACAGATGGCGAGTGTCCCCGTGAAGACGTTATCCGTGCCATGCTTCCAGAGAAAGACGGCGGGTTGGAATACGGTAGAAGGCTGTGGGACTGGTGCGAGCAACAGTGGGCGCCTTTCGTATAGCATCACATGCATGAACCCCAGATTCGGCCGAGATAGCAAATACGAGGCAAATACGAGGAAATATCAGGTGGTTGAGTGTTGTTCATGATGAATCATGCCGGATCTGAGTTTATAACCGCTAATTTAATTCTGCATGTTCTGAAATGTTGCAGGCGCCTTTCCCGGTTTCCCAGCCAACATAAAGTGATGGTGGTTATGATGACGGAGTTGACGTTCTCGATACTCGAACCGCATTTGGGGTTCGTCAATATCTGCTACATTGGCAAGTGAAGAGATGATCAGCCCAGATCGAATTGACAGCGAGAAAAAGAAAAGAGAGGTATATGATGAGGCTGGGCTAGGTGAACCCCTGAGTTGAATACGGATGATTTAGTTAGGGCAACTGAAAATCGTGCTACAGATTTATCGCACTCAAGCATAAGCTACGCTAAATTTAGTATTACTGAGGTTCCCCAAATTTTTCAAGCGCTTGAGCTATACAAATCTCACGGTCAGGCATTCCCGTTATCTAGACCCTTATAAGGGGTCAGACGACGAATATAAGGTGGCGCAATGCACCTATCCATTGTTATAGAATTAACGCAATATCACGATACCCATGCGCCTTTTAGACCTCTGACAATTTCACCTAACAGCTTTGCTTCCTCCCAGACTCCTGGCTAAGAACCGTGAAGACCGCTGGTTCGCTCGCGCATTAGCTGTCGTCGGGCCCTGTCCTTCTCTGCAATCAACCGCCGTTAGCAAAAAGCCATATCATCGTGTTACATTCCCAAGAACTATAGCTCACCTTTATCATAGACCAAAAATTCGTGAAGACCAGCGCCTGCTGGTACCATAGGCAGGACAGGCACCTTCTTATCGGTAATGACCTCGAGAAGAGCTGGACCGTCTGTGTTGATGAGCCACTCGAGGCTAGCCCGAACGTCCTCTGGCTTGGAGACCTTCCTCGCCTTCACACCCATTGCGTCGGCTAACTTGATGAAGTCTGGATTCTGCTGGTGGGTGTGTGCATAGCGGTCCTCATAGAAGAGGTTCTGCCATTGGGTAACCATGCCTTGCTCCTCGTTATTTAGGATAATGACCTTAACGCCAATATTGAATTGAGCAGCGGTGGAGAGCTCTGTTAGGGTCATGTTGAAGGACGCATCGCCGTCAATATCGACCACGAGGGCGTCTGGTCTCGCTACTGCAATTCCAATCGCACTTGGCAGCCCAAAGCCCATCGTGCCTGCATCCCAGGGTCAGAATTAGGGTCGTTACAAACTTGAATGACCAAGAAACATGACAAGATTTGAGTTTGGGGATAGGAAAGGCCGGAGAGAAACGGCCAAGGTGCTGCAAAAATACCACGTACCTAGTCCACCGCTCGTGACAAACGATCGAGGCTCTCTCCACGAGTAGTGCTGTGCTGTCCACATTTGCTACTTCAGGTCAGTTTGTGTTCGTATATTGTCGGCTGCTCATGAGGAACTCACATGCTGGCCCACTCCAGTCGAGATGATGGTTTTCTTGTCAAGTTTAGAGGTGAGATCGCTCAACTCCTCAATTAGGGACTGGGGTTTAATGAGACCGTTGCCTCCAGGAGAGTCAGCGTGCTCATAGTCGGATAGAGGCCACTTGGCCTTCCATTCGGATATCTTGTTAAACCATTCGCTTCGTTGCTCCATGCTTGTAGGTGTGAGCATGGGTAGAAGCATCTTCAGGTTAGTGGCAACATCGCCCTCAATAGCCTCAGTTGCTTGAATGACCTTGTTGATATTCTTAGGCAAAATATCAAAATGAATAATGCCGCCTCGCTTCTCAGCTGCTGCAGCTTTAGCATTAGGAGCAAATTTTGACGTATTCAGGACAACACGGTCATCAAAGCGAGCACCAAGAGCAATAATAAGGTCGGCCTCCTGCATTGACATATTGGCATATGCCATGCCATGCATACCCAACATTTTCAACGACTTCTCGTCACGCTCATCAAATGCACCAAGGCCCTGGAGAGTTGTTGTAACAGGAATAGAACACTTATCAGCTAGCTCGCGGAGAAGCTCAGTTCCACCCTCAGACTGAATGATGCCCTGGCCAGCGTAAATGATAGGTTGCTTAGCTACTTTGATAAGCTTAGCAGCACGACCAAGGGAGGTGTTCAGCTGCTTCTCCATTAGTTGTTTGGCAGCCTGGGAAGCGATGCTTGGAAAAGAGGGTAGGCAAGTTTGTGTTGGTATAGCCTTTCGAAGAATTCCAGCGGTAATATCCTTAGGAAGGTCGATGAGAACAGGGCCAGGACGACCACTGGTAGCAATCTCGAAAGCCTCGTTGATTCGGCGCGGGAGCTCAGCAATGCTTGTAACCATGCAATTCCACTTGCACGCAGGCCTGCTAATGCCCACAGTATCGCACTCTTGAAACGCGTCCGATCCGATCGCACTTGTTACGACCTGTCCAGTGAAGACCACTATGGGAGTGCCATCTGAGAGAGCATCTTGCATAGGTGTGATGACATTGGTCGCTCCCGGGCCAGATGTAACCAGTACAACGCCTGGTTTTCCGGAGGCACGTGCGTACCCTATGATATATTAATATAAACCACCTTGTACAGCCAAGCAAGTCTTACCCTGTGCCATGTGGCCGGCGCCTTGTTCGTGTCGAGGTAAGATAAAATCGAAGTGTTCCGAGTTGTAGATGGCGTCGAAGACGGGAAGAATTGCGCCTCCAGGGTAGCCGACTAGGACTAGTTAGCACCTAGGTTCTCATTTGGCCCTGCCGACGAAGACAAGTTCGGTTGGAGAAGGGAGACAAACAAATATGCTTCACACCGTGTCTGAGCATCATCTCATGGAAGATCTCGCCGCCGGTCTTTCCGATGAACCTGAAAGCACATGAGCAGGGGCTCATCGTGGTTTGAGAGGGAATTCTTACGACTCATCCATGTCGGGTTTTGATTGGTTTGCAAGAGGCTGAACATGACTACGAGATTCGGGTTCCAAGTTGAAGGCGGGGCTGGGCACAGGGCGAGCCTGGCTGTAAAGCAGGTCAGCAACATTGATTGCGATGAGATTAACAATGAAACATCAATTGACTTGGTGAAGCGAGCATTGGGGCACTCGGCGCCTTTTGAGTCAGGAATACGGATAGTTGTTGGGTGGTGAAGCGTGACACCACGACCGAGGTTGTGAGGGTGCAAAGAACCAAGAAAAACTGCCAAAAACAGCCAGAAACTTACGGCGCGGCAGAATTGGTAGCAGTGGCCTTTGTTCTTTGCGTCGCGGGCAGCTTTGACTGCGCAAGAGTGGCTGCGGGCAGCGTCGTCCAGGCCCTCGCCTGGCCAAAGGCGTGGATCGCCTTTCTCGTAGGGCGATTTCGGAGCATCGTGGAGGAGTAGATGGATTCGGAGGGGAGGAAAGGAAGGCTCAATTGCGTGTGTGAGCACAAGCGCTCAGTGAAGAGAAAGAGAGTCCGAAGATGCCAGTCTTTGCTTCGGGTCGAGGATGATGAAAAAGAAAAAAAGTCGTTGGAGGAAGAGGCTGGCGCTACTACCTAGGTCTGTAGTGCAGAGCAGCGCAGTGCGAGGAGGCGAGGAGGTGGGAGAGGCTAGCCAAGGAAGGTTTGGCTCTGGATCGGAGCGAAGCCGGACACAAACCTGGGGCAATACTCAATAGAAAAATTAAAAAATGTCACCACAAACAGTCACTGTAGAGTCAAACCATTCACAGCCACTCTCCGACGTCGTCCGGCAAAAAAATGCGGGGGCTCTGTTCGTGCCAGGTAGCCAATTGCGTGTGCGCCTTTTGATTAGTAATTAAGGCACCGGCCGCTGTAGTTGGCGTGCGGGGGCGACAACGGAGTAAATGATCCATGACTGCAGCCACCTCCAACTCTTCTCCCTCAAGACTCACCCCATCCCGCCTCCGGTACACGGAGCTAGCCAAGTTCTGCGAATCAGGACCGGCGTGAAACCACTGCAAGTCTGAGTCTATTTGCGTGATGACTACTGGCTAGATCTGCTGAGAAACGTTGGATCATCGTGGATTTACATTTCGCCCATCTGCGCTATTCGACAAGGTGGGAATTCACCTAACCCAGATATTCATCGCCACCAAGCTGGCCCTGCTCAGTTTCGCGAGATTGTACAGTATATCAACGGGGAAGAAGCGCAAGGCGGCGTCCACCATGTAGTATTGCGTCAAGAACAATCTGGAAACTTTCCTCTTCTTATTTTCTGGTAGTCGCGCGGCACACACGAATGGACTTTATCTTCTCGAAGTGGTTGTTTCCCAGGCACTACAGGTTACCGTGTCTTGCGAGTTAGTGAAATGATTATCCGGATACATAGCATTCTCTGTCTCCTCGCCTAAAGAGCCGCTGGTCTCAGCTCTGGCTTCGGCTGCAGCTTATCGTAGATATACCCGTCTAGCACGAAGCGCATTTGCGGTTCGCCCCATACTAAACGTCTCCACAAACGCCATGTGGACTGATTGCCAGTCCTTATCTTCTACTACTTCCTCCGTCACTGTCAGCAACCAAGCGTCTTCCGATGGGGACCACCTGGTGTATCGTTCCATGTTTTCCGACGTGTCTGATAGAGAGTACAGTCTATGCCGGATGGCACTTGCAGTCCGCGGATGTCCGAATGCTTCTTCCCATGTCAGGGCGAGCTTCTTGGCGAGCTTCCATCTTTTGCTCAGGTCAGGATAGAAGCGCAGGTAATTGTCTTCTTCCATCTATGAAGCTTTCCACGAGGATTTTTAGACAGACGAACAAGTCTAGTTTTTGAACTCGTCAGAGTCCTAGTAGGGCCAAACTCTTTCTTCGAAGGCTGATACCTGCTCTCGTCGTTGTATCCATCCCGGAGGGTATTCGTCTTCCTTAGAAGTCCAACGTTTCTGTGAACCTTGGAAAGACGAAGAGGAGTGATTTTCGCATTCGGGGTGTGGCCCGTGACCGAGATTGAGGCCAAGGTATTCAGTTCTCTGGATAATGTCCTTATCGGTTCGCTTTGTCTCGGTCGCCGACTTGAAGGCCTCAGTCATCGGCTGCTTTAACAAGGCCCTCGCATGCGGTCATCAGTGATGCGTCCTCCTCATCAGTTCAAGGAACAGTTGTCTCTGCTGCAATAAGCTCAAGGCGAGCAACCACCGCATCCGGAGTTCTTTTGGAACCTGTCTGCTCCACCCATGATTTCACAGCGGTTGGTATGTGCTCCCCGCAACTCACAATAGTCCGGAGGTGACTGACTGCTCGAGTTTACGCATCCATTGACCAAACGTCTTGTATATCGCACTTTGGGTTCGGCCAATGTCGGATTCCTGGTGAACTTCCAGCAATTTGCTGCTGCGTTTTCCTCGACTTAAAGTAAGATTTGATCGTCTTGTCTTCCTCAGGGGTCCACTCCCGGCGCTTGCTTACGTGCACCGGTTTACCATCCTCGTGGGCTATCGTATCCATGGTACGATCGGTGTCAAATTCCTGGTTCACTTCGGTTGTCATCTGTTCCTCCATTGCGCCCAGCTCCGCATCCGACTGCGTCATGTCGTCCTCAGCGTCACAGTAATGCCGTTTCTTGCGCTTGTGCTTCGGCCCGGGCAGAGGCGAGGTTTCATCGGCCTGTCGTTTTCTCGCCGACGATGTCGAAGTCGAATGCTGTTCGACTTCAGCATCCCCTTCCGCATCCCCTTCCGCATCCCCTTCCGCATCCTGGCCAGCAGTTCCGCGTGAGAGCACCGAAGCGCTGCTTTGCTGAATAGGTAGCTCGCCTTTGTTAGCAGAGCCATTAGGTCGGGCATCGTCTTTCTGAGCTTCTTGGATAGCCGGGGTCATGAAAAGGTTTTAGTCAACGGCCATGCCGCACACCAATTCTTCCCAAAGAGGTGCGATCAGAACATCATAACGATCGCGCAGCCCAAGAATTCCTCGGGTTGTGTTGTCCTTTCCCAGAACAGCTTCAATGGCATCCCATGCGCCTTGCTTCCCTAAGAACTCCTCAACCCAACGCGACGATAGGTCAGGGTTGAGCTCTTTGCCGCCATCACGGCCCACGAAAGAGTATGGGTGTCTTTTTTTACTTGAGGAAAGAGTCGCGCAAAGTTGCTCGCAAGAGACACAGTCCTAGCTTCGCATCGGCCGGAAGTTCGCCGGTCCGAATGTAAGTCAGAACCCATTCGAAACGGGATTTCGCAGTCTCCCGCTCATTGAAGCCCCAGATGTTTCCATATTTTTCCAGGAGCAAATTTTCCCAGTATCTTTTATCCTTTTCCTCAGGTGTTTCTGGTCCATCACTGTCACCGAATACGGATCGATGGACATCCTGCACACGACGAGCCAAGACTGCAAGAGTAGACGTTTTGTACTGACCCATTATTAATGGTGCGTCAGCCCGAACATTGATGCGCATCAAAGTCTTGCGTGTCGCGGAGGCAGAGCGGGCAGTCGCTGCTGAAAGCCCCGGTCGAGAGGCCATCAGATGCAGGGGATACTTACACGACTGTATATCGGCCACTGGGCCCATAAATAGACATAAGTCGTCAATCATATTTTTGGCATACGCGAGGTGAAGGTGATGAGAGAGATGAACTTGTCAGGCGCAACGCTGGCCTCTGTTCTGAGTTCGTTTGCATAGTCGTCCGCGGCCTCTAACTCTGACTCCTAGTCCGAGGCAGGCTCCGCGTCATACCGGCAGCTTACCAAATTCGGCGCTGTAGAATTTCTCCTGCGAGGGCGCCATGCTGGAAGATTTCGTTGATGACTGTCGGGGAGATTTCGATAAAAGAAAAGAAAGGCAGGCAAGTTTTGATTGAATACCGTGAAGTGAGAGCTCACCTACGCATGAATATTATTGAACGGCAGAGCTAGTCCGTAGTTCGGGCCAGTACACAATGGGCTAGCATATAAGCATACTGTACCTTGGTGTACATCTGTACTGGCTCATTGCTTGACTTACCAACCACTTACTGTACAACTTCGTCGGAGACAATGAACAGGATCGCTTACTGCTTGGGATAGAGGCTGGACGAACACTTTTGACCAATCCCACTGCTACGTCGTCGTCGAGATGCTCTGGACAAGGCAGCCACAAGTCGGGCTAGCCTGCTAAAGTACTAGCCTGGGCGTGGGCCGGCGGCGATTCGAGTTAAATAAAGAAACAAACCGATTGAGAGAGGGCCGGAGTAAAATGTTACTGGCCAACCTCGTATGCGTATGCAAGCCAACACGAAGTGCTAGGACATCCATGATGACATTATATCCGGAGTGTATACGTAAGCAAGAAAAATGCACAAGAGCCAGAAATAGGACCGGGAGAGTGTCTGCATCAAAACGCATATCTGCATAAACGTATATTGCATCAAAACGCTGTAAACGCTCAAGTAGCGCGATCGGAAGTATTGCACGTCCCCCCGTGCCAAGGCGTAGCCAAGTTGTAGCCAAGCCGCAGATGCCAAGAGACTTTGCAGATTAAGTGCTTTGTGTTTGACAGGGTGATGAACCATTCAACAAGTTTCACAGTAACGGCTGCCATTGTTCCCTGCAAGTTAGTTAATATTCGCACAATCCTCAAGGTCAATCACACCGCGATTTGCATATTGCCTAGCCTGCCTGCGATTGAGTTGGGCGATCCATTTAACCTTTCTGGTTGAAAAGATGGATTGGATTCGAGACCTGGAAGCCACAGGGTTCAAGCGCGGCCTCTTAGTGGTCAAATCGGAACATGATAAGGCTGCTTTATTCCAATGTAATGAAAAGGGGTTGATGGGTAAATTGGGGCGGACCGTTGTTTAATGAACAAGGACGGAATTGATTTAGCGGGAAGCCATCGCCATACCGTCCAAATCTTGCTATAGATTACAAGGATGGGTCATCGCTTAGGTTTCATGTGTAATATGGCGCTGTAAGAGTCCGGTCTCAGTTTGAAGCCTGTGTCACGTCTCCCGAGACACCATGTCTATGTCTGAGACAGGGCCGTCGAAGATCTCTAAGGCTCAAACATACTGCAATTGCTTGCTGCAGTTCAAAAGAACTGCATTGTATCAAGCCTATGGGCAGCGTTGTTTCTGTCGGTGCAATCCTTGTTGCGCTGGGTCGTTCTCCTGAATATCACTGCAAGGTGGAAGGATTCTGCCCATCTTCTGCGAAACGCCCTAGATCTGCAGGATCCAGACTCAGACCCGAGCCGTCGAGTAAGCAATTGATACGCTGATTACGCTCGTTGGTAATTGACATTTGGCCTGTCTAGCCTGATTCCATTTTTTGTTTCTTTTTCGCCATCTTCCCCCTTTTTTGAGGGATTTGACATTCTATCGCTTTGATGCGCAAAGAAGTTGGGGTGGTCTTGGACTTTAATCTTGACAAAGTTTCAGTGTGGCTTGTCGGTAGAAGCCACCCACCATCTACACATTTGGGTTCTGTCTCAAGCCCCCCGTTGCGGCGTCGCGCTGAGTCTCACCTTCTGTGGGGTGGAGAAGCATTGGATTTACGACAGGTCCATTCATGCGACGACGGGTAAATGCAGATAATTAATACGAGGCATAAGAGTAGAGATAGCCTCGCGTCGTATGATTGAGATTGGATTGAATTCACTAACATTGCCATATAAAGAAGGCGCCGAGTTTAAGACTTCCAGGTTAGCTTGTTTTAATATTTACTTTACCGTAGTAGGCAGAAACTTGTACTGTAAGCAGGTGCTTTACTGGAAGCCAGCGCCTCGCCGCCTCCTACGCCAACCGAGCGCGGGCCTGACGCCGAACGGGTCGCGACGGAACCCCCGTGCGCCCCCTGAAGAAATGCTGCAGGCTGCAGCTCTACCCAGAACGTGCAGTTGCCAATGACTTTTAGGTCAAATGGTTGGCGACTATCGAAGCCACAAGCGTTTAGGTCAGATTGGGGAGTCTTTGTGCCGAACCTTTGCACCAGAGGTAAGAGAAAAGGAAAAAAAGAGGCAAAGGATTGGCTCGGTCCCCAGTAAATACCTAAATCGAGTTGCTATCATTTCCTTTCTCACTGGTACCGACCGTACCTTGCCAGAATCGAGAGTTTGCGCCAGCCCCGCTTGCGCGTCACGTTAACCCCCTATCCCATCTTTCTTCCGCCTTATCCCCTCATATTATTCCTGGCCTGTCCTCCCCCGTCCCTCCTTCCCCCTCTGTTGGAAAAATATTATCTTGGCTCTTATTGCCAAAACCGATTCATCCTTTCCCGCAGGCCGAGAGTGTGATGCTTGATATTTCTCTCCTTCAACCACCCACATCATCATCCATTCCTTTCAACATCTAGATTGACCTGTTCAAAGGCGGTCGCAAATCTCACAAAATGGCTGTCGCTCTTCCTCGGCGATTTTACTCGCTACTCTGGGTCGCAATTCTCCTTGCGGTCGTCGTCTTCTTCATCTTCCTCCGCGAAGACACCTGGTCATCGATCCCTCGCCCTCCCAGCGGCTGGAAGATCCCCTTCACCACCGACGATGGCGTCCTCTCTTCGTGGATGGGCGGTAACAAGAAGAAGGGCAAGGATCCTAACGAGCCTCTGCGCATCGTGCTCGTAGAGTCCTCGGGTACTCACGATGAGGTGGCCGCTGCCCTCATGCACGCTTTTGGAAACCAAGAAGGCTCGCAAATGGACATCTACTTCTCCAACCAGCGTTTCCACATGCAGGACATTATGCACAACTTCACCCTCGCCGCCAACATCACTGTTAACAAGTGGGACAAGTTCGCCAGCGCCGTCACCGAGAACCCCCCTCACGTTCTCGTATCCACGACCTGCGAGTTCGATCTTGACCGTGGCACCGACCCTATCGTCAACCTCCTCAAGAATGCCAACACTCACCTTTTCTGCACCATTCACCACGCCGATCGATGGGCCCAGGGCAAGTACGTCCAGGCCGTCCGAAGCTTTGCAGAGCACGAACGCGTCGATTTCGTTGGTCTGAGCCAGCACACGATTGACTTTTTCCTCAACGACACTATTCCCAAGTGGCACACGGCCGCCAATCTCACCACCCGAGTCATCCCTCCGGTCTTCCCCGTCCAGATCCCCAACCCTGACAAGGAGCCTGGTATTTCTCTGTCTCTGCAGGGTGATTACTCTTCTGGTCGACGTGACTACGACGGTATCTTCAACCACCTCGGCAGCGTCATCCGAAAGGCTGGCGATGAAAGCGCTGAGCACACTCCTCAAAATGTCAGCCTCCATGTCATCGGACACGGCACACCTCCCAAGGTCCCTGACCACGTGAAGGACCACGTCCACTTCGATCAAGGTCTTTCGTACCCTGACTTTTACACTCTTCTGTCAAAGTCATTCGCCCTCCTGCCTGCTTTCGCCTCGGATACATACTTTGACCGCAAGGCCTCGTCCACCATTCCCGCATCTCTGATCGCGGGAGCCCCCATCGTTGCAAGCGAAGAGCTGCTCAAAGCATACTCTTACTTGCCTCGCGAAGTCACCTGGGTCGCCCGACCCGGTGAGGGCGAGATGGACGTTATCGAGCGAGTAATTGACGACCGTGACGGCTTCGTCAAGCGAAGACAGGCCGTTAGGGAATTGACCCAAGACCTGCTGGAGAAGAACCAAGCGAACACCAAGGCTTGGATTGAGGAGGCCTTCGAAAAGTACAACAAGAACAGCTAAGATATTAGATATGATTTGATTTGGGATTTGCTACTTTTTTTTTGTTGTACATTACGCGGCACCATTTCACATGATCGGGAATCAGGATGAGCGGCTTTATGTTTCGAGTTTTACAGGCACACATGAACAAACATTCTTAATATACGGTTTCTCAGTACATTGAAATAAAACCATGAAATACCACTTATACCGAAATCTCTCCCGCATTCCAGTGACGTATTATGTGCTCGTCGATTTAAAGGTGCGTCAATTGAGCGGGTGGCTGGCGGGAGTCTCAAAGCCCATCGCCAAGCATTCCTCTCCCTTGCGTGAGACCATCAGATCCGGAACCCAAAGATAAACGGGATGAACCAACATCTGAAGACAAAATCCAGTCAATCGGCCACTCAGAACGCCACCAACAGAAACGAAAGATGTATGCATGGAAAAATCTAAGCTTAAAAAGTAGCCCAATCGGTGATTCCTTTGACCTGTCAGCGGCCAATGCTCTCTCAGTATGGCTTGCATACACGATTTCATATGTGGAACACTGTTTTAACATCTATATATTTTATTTTCAAGTCCTCCCTCGTTGCGCACTGCTGAGGGAAGAATGGGCTAAACTGGATACCCCAGATTACATAGTAAAACGTCTCTATGTCTAAGGTATAAAGAATATGAAAGAATATGCCAAAATAGAAAACCTTGTCATCCAAAACACCTGGTCATGATGAAGCCCCCTTGCCCAATAACGAAAAAGGAAAATAAGGAAGATATGTATGTTTGCTATTCGCAGGGGTATTGTATTTATTGCTTGATCTCCTTGACTTCGTTGTTTTCAGCCATTGGAGGTTTACCCTCCTCTTCGCGAGGAAGGAGTTGGTAGCTGCCAGCAGCCTTCTTGGCCTGCTGGTATCGGTCACGGGCCCAGCCGTAGAGGGCACTTCCAGTAAGGATGAGAGCCATGCTACCGGCGCGGTCGGCAGTGAGGAGCTCGCCGAGGTAGAGAACGGCAACAGAGCTCTGGGCGACACCTCGGGCGGCGGTAACGATCATATGGGTGGTCGGGCTGGTGACCTCGATTTGCATAAAGGTGGCGATGGTGAGGAGGAAGGCCGAGACACCGGTCAAGGAGGCTTGGCTGAAGAACTGGCGGGCGACGTCCATGGACTCGGCGTTGAAGAGGCTGCTCATAGTGCTCATCTCACCCGAGAGAGGAAGGAGAGGGATATAGAAGAGGACGGCCATGCAGTTGGACATCCAGACCATCTGCCACATACCCTCCTGGCTCTTACCAAGGAAGCGCTTGACGACAACGGACTCGACGGCGGTGGTGAAACTAGATCCAACACCGAGAAGGACACCTCTGCCGGAAGTCAACATCTGGCTGTAGTCGGCCATCATACCAGTTCCGAAACCAGCCATGACCATGGCGCAGCCGACGAGAGACAGAGGAGGGTAGAAAGGGCGAGGTCGGAGGACCAGCAGCGACAGGAAGAGCGTAAAGGGCAGCAGAAGACCACGGGCGATTTGGTAGACGGAGGCGTTGACCGAGGCGAGGCAGTACGTCTTTGCCAAGATACCCACAAGACGCGCAACCGTGAGGGGTAGAAGAGCGATCCAAGCCTGTTGATGAGAATATATGGTAAGGAACATGTCTTTTTCGAAATCATTGGTGATTTTATGAGAGTAAGAGTTGACATACATTAAGTGGTCGGTTCAGCTTGACCCATCCTGTCGCTACTCCAATCACGGTAAGGAGGATCACTTGTATCGTGGTCTGTAGAGCGAGCAGTGTGACGGGCGCTTCAACGCCGTTGAGGGCGCTCTTAGAGAGAATAGTGCTCCAGATAGCGCATGATGAATGGAAGAGTACCACCAGGGCGACTCTCATTCGTGTGGGTGGAGGACGGTTCTCGACCTGAGGTTGTTCGGCGGCTGCCATTGTGACGAGATATTATGGTATGTGTTTGTCGACAAGATAGATAGATGCGTAATAGAAAATACGAAAAATAAAAAAGAGACAGGAAATAAGACTTGAGAGAATATGCAAAAGTGAGTATAACCAGAAACAACACTTGTGGGAAAGTGGTAAACGAATGTCTGAAGCTTTGAGCGAAACAAGCTTCCAAGGGTCTTTTGCTATGACAACGAAAACATAAAATGTCAAGCTTCTCTGGGAGGGGAAGAGAGGCTGGCAGTGGACGGGCTGTCCGGAGGTTTTGTTGATCGATCAGCTCTATTTCCGACTGGGACCTAAATGCAGGCTAGGGACTAGGACCGGGGGGCGCAAAGGCAAAAAAGAAAGTGAAAAGGGGGTTTAATGGATCGAACGCGTTATCCAGGCAGGGAACATGAGGAGACCCGAATCTGGCGCCACGTCTTGGCCTAGGTGTAATTGACCAGTTAGCCAGCAAAAAACCATGGAAGGATTGGCCTTGGCTACGAGGAAAACCACTTCCCGGTCATCTATTCTCCATTTTACTATTCCTCTGATCCTGATCCTTGATGGAGAACCGAAGTACCGCCAGTCGCTACCGGAGGGGGTCCTAGTCTGGTCATGTTAAAAACTAGGAAGCCGTCGTAGGATGGAGGAGATTTGGTTAACCAGACGTGGGGGGGCGTCATTGGAAAATGAGAATGGCGGCTGTAGCAAGGCAGAGTGGAGGAATTACTTTCATGTGTGGGAACTCTGTGCATAGCGCTTAGACATGGGGCGTCTCGCTAGTAGTCCCCCCGTCTCCATCAACAATAAAGATATGCATATACAGAGGCTTCGAGGTGACGTAGTTCTTAGTTCGTATCGCCCACTTACCTTGTCTTGCCATTGTCGCTACAAAGCAGAACCCGGAACCCCACGCTGGGAAATGTTGGTGTTGATCAAACTACCGCTATTTCCTTCCACTGCTACTGCACCGGCGCTTCCCCTGCTGCCGCCCTGCTGCCATAGGTCATTTGCGGGATGCACCCCTTACTAAAACTCAAACAAATAAGCCAATTTTTAAGTCTATGTGCTTTAGAATGTTTTATTGTTTTATTGCCGCCGCAAGCTACCTGCTGTCACATCTGCGACTCAGGAAAGACCTCGGTGTTTCGACTCTTCTGGTTGTTCCGCGAGTAATGGAAAGATAAGAGGCCAAGCATACAAATGCAAGATTCCACGCGTAGCCAAGACTTTTCAATAAGCGAAAATGTAGCCAAGATGGCAACAATCAAGTTTTGATGTAAGCCGCCCATAATCTCTCCTGTTCGGAGGCTGTTCCTATCTGCGTTGCTCATATGTTCCTCGACCTGGGATATACTCCACGTGATAATACTACAAAGTCGCCTCAGTGGCCAGGGACCGACCGAGGATCCCCTTGAGGTGTTTCATCTTTTGAGGCGGCGATCAAGGTCTCACTCCTACCTCTCCTCATATAAGCGTCCAACGACAGGGTTGCGCTGCCTTGTATTATATTGCATTGCGTTGCGTTGCATGTAGCCCCAGAAAAGTCATCAGCGAAAAAGTGGACGGGGTTAGTTTTGATGAAGATGGGCAACATTCTCCGCCAGCGCTGATTATGTGAAACATGAGTAAGGCCTAAGTCGCAGGGACCTTGGCGCAGAAACAGTCTCAATCACGTTTGCGAATTTTGGGTCTTGGTCCGAGTGGTCACACTTTTAACGTGATAAATGATCCTGATACTGGCACTGATACTCGTTTGATCGTTGTTTTGTTCGTTTGTGACATGATATTGTACAATATAGCCGCGTGGTGTGATACCTATACAGCAGCGAGCAATGCTATTTTTCTTTTTGCTCTGTCCTAGTAGTTTCGACAGGCAGACATAACAGTAATAAAGAGAGAAAATCTAAGATGCGGTGACGAAATTAACACATATGGATGCGCCATGCATGGTATCCCTGTTCCGTTCCCCGTTCAGTGCCCCAGACATGAGATGAACCTCATATTTCTGTCCCATCATGACAAGATGAGAACATGTGTCCCATCAGAATAGCAGATAATCCCCCAGCCGGCTCGGGATAACCATTCAACTTTAAACAGAAAACACCATTGGCAAAAAAAGACCCCAATGCTCAAGTAGTTAGAAAAACATCAAATCTGGTTCAATAACCAGTTCGTCATGTCGACTTTTCGCCGTTGTTTTTGGCAGCTTCGGCCTCCTTAGCACCATCAAGGGATGTACCCTCCTTGGCAGCCTCGCTTGGAGGAGCCTCTCCTTGGGGAGACTCAACCTTGGGGGTGGTTTGTGGTGCCTTGGGAGTGCCCAAGACCCTGTCGCCGTCCTTGACCTGCTGCTCGAAGTACATGCGAGCCACGTCAAATGCTGAGTTGATGCTCTTGGTGATCTTGGTGCAGCCGCAGTCGCGTGTCCAAGTATTGTGGAAGTTGAGGTTCTTACCCAGCTTGCTGTCCATCAACACGTGGGGCACGCCAATGACGGTTGAGAGAATGTGGCCGTGAAGACGGTCAGTGATGACAAAGTGAGAGGATGCAAGAAGGTCGAAACCGGCCATCGACTTAGCCCAAGCACGCTGGTTCTTACCCTGCTCACGCTCGGCATCGTTGTCGATTGATGGTGTCTTGGTGAACTTCCAGTCCACCTTGTTGTATGTCACGTTGCCGATGCTGCCACCAAGGTCGACCTTGCCCTCACCGAAGTCAATGCTTTCGGAGTTACCTTCAGAGATCTCGGCGTCCTTTCGGGCGAGAATGAGAATGTCGTGGCTGTAATGGAAGGTTAGCTTGTACATTTAACAGTCAGAATTTTGGAGTAACTAACGTCTTCTTGGTGTTGTGTCGGAAGTCAGATCGGTTACCCCACATGAAGGCAATATCAGGCACAAGATCGCTCTCGATACCCTCAGTCTGGCCAAAGTTGTCCATGAGCCAGTCGTAGCTGGGCTTGTCACGGGCAGCCAGCTGCAAGTCATGGTGCTTGGTGAAAGACTTGCGAGTCTTCTCGATTCTGTCGGGGTGGGTCATGTAGATACTCTGAGGGAAAGCTCGGATAGACACGTTCTGGAAGTTCTCGATCATGTTCATTCGAGAAGGTTGGTCCTCCCAGTAGTAGTCGTTAAAGTTGCCGCCACCAGCCATGATGATACCGGAATGGGGACGGTGCTCCTCGAGCTTTCGGCGGAATTTCTCAATATCGCAGTCCTTGAACATGAAACTGTGCACAAATCGTCAGTAACAACGTTTTTTGTTAATCGCATGACAATTATTTCTTCTCTTACCGGCAGGCTTCCATGGTCTCAATACCGAGAATGCTGAGCAGGATCTGCTGGGCAGACCAGATGGCAGCATCACCCTTGTTCTCCGTCTCGAGATAACCCCAGATGTTGGCATAGCGAATTCCTGCAAGTCTCTTCTGGTACGCCTGGATGAGACGCTGCTGGAGGTCGTTGACGAGATTTTCGCAGCCTGGAGTAGGTGCTCTTGTCAAGTCGTAAGAGATGTCTGTGTTGGGGTCCTTCTCCTCTGTGGCGTCCTCCTCGCCAGCTCCAATAGCACCAGCGACATCGGTAGGTACTGGTGCTTCCTCCTTGGTGACGTTCTCGCCTTTAGAGGGCCAATGCCAATCAGTACTTGGTAGATGGTCCTTGAAGCTGTCGGGAGCCTGGTATGATACCAGTATAGCAAAGACAAAGAGCACAGCAACCACGGCTAGCGCGATGCGTGCGAAGCGATTCATTACAGGCAACATGATGAACGCATACGAAGGTAGGGTATGTATCGAAAAGAGTGGCACACCTGGATATCTCTATCACAGGCTTACAAGCAAAAAGCAGAAACAACAAGGACAACGATCGGATGTGTTTCCCCAAGTTCACAACACAAAGATGGAAAGAGGAAAGGAAAGGGAAGAAAATAGGTTCAAGCTATTATTCTTCAAACGTCTATGGCCCAGATAAAAAAGATGTGAAC
>JABEXW010000547.1:0-13270 GCA_013266185.1 Fusarium sarcochroum | reverse complement strand
AGTAAATACATCTTATAAAAGTATAAGTAAGTATATAGGGTTGAGCTTATATATCTAAAATAGTAAGCACGGCCTATATATTAAAATTAGTTAAAAAAGCCAGGGGCTATACGATATAAACGCGGGGCTTACAACAAGTTATAAGAGCACCGGAAGGTAAATAGCTGGTATAATAAACTAAAGGTTAACCAGGTCAGTTACTAAGTGGCTAAACTGCCTTCTATATCAGTGAATAAGAAGTCTAGGCTGCCTTTAACAGCTACAGCAGGTCTCACAGGCTCTACAGGCATTATATCCTTAAAACAGTATAGTGTAACACTTACTTATATGTGACACTCGCTTATTAACCACATTAATAGAAACTTATAACTATAGGGTATATGTGACGTAGCCGTGGGATCGTAGATAGACAGTTAGTCCAGACCCCGATGCCATTAGGCCGGAGTCTCAAGGTACATACAGTTTGGTTTGCTCTTAGATATGGGATATCAGATGCAACGAACAGATACAGGGATTATAGAACTGCACCTTTTGTATCTGCGCTTTGCTGGTTGAACGACCAATCATAGTGGGGAGATCCGGTTTTTCGTCGAACTGCCACGGATAAAATATGGGATATTTTGGCATACGGCTAAAATTTATCCGTCAAGTAGAAGCAACCGATTGAGAAGTTGTTGACCATGTCCGTTTCGAAGATGCTCCGGCTCCCGGCAGCAATAATCCGCCAGGACATAATGCTAGCATATATCATGTCATTTACTGCAGTCTCTAAAGGGATTTTAGAAGGCAGCTTCTATCCAGCACACCCGACGTTGTGTTTCTTAAGTAATCTCTATTGAGCCAAGCAATACAGCATGAGGACTTCCAATTTTCTATCACTATTTGTCGGTCTTGGTGGGCTGTCTAGGTGCCTTGCCCAAGCCGACGAACCGCGACTTCCCAGCTTTGAGGATAATTCATCGTCGCTGTGGAAACGTGCTCAGTGCGTCATTCCTGCAAAGAATACTGGGGAAGATGACTCCCCGGCTATTCTCGAGGCATTCAATAAGTGTGGTAAGAGTGGCCGCATTGTTTTTACAAACACTACGTATCATATTGGCAAAGTCATGAAGACTATTGGCCTCAAAGATACCGAGATCCAAATCCGCGGAACTCTTCTGGTGAGCTGCTGGTAGGACCCAGTGATTGTCGAAAACTAATCTCGAAGTAGTGGAGCACTGATATCGATTACTGGCTCGACGACTCTATCCCAAATGGCTATCAAAACCAATCCAGCGCATGGCATCTTGGCGGGGAGAGACTCACTATTCGCGGCTTCGGTTATGGCACGTTCGATGGAAACGGCCAAGCCTGGTACGATTTTGTCAAAGGCCAATCTAACTACCCAGGTAGGTGCTCTTCCTGATCCACGGGTATTGACGAATTTGGGGCTCTTGTCTCACCAACGTAGGCCGTCCACATCAAATTACTATCATAGGAGCAAAAGACAGTGTGATTGAAGGCCTCCGTTTTGTGCAGTCGCAGATGTGGTAGGTAATTTCATCGAATTGCAAAAGATCAAACACTCATATACGACCCTGATAGGACTATGACGATCCGCGATTCTGACAACGTGCTACTCCAAGACATCTACGTAAATTCGACAAGCTCCAGCAAGAGTCCCGCGCGCAATACGGACGGCGTGGATGGTATGTTTAGCAACCGCCTGACGTTTCGCCGCTGGCACGTAGTCAATGGAGATGATTGCATTTCCTTGAAGGCAAACTCAACAAATGTGCTCATTGAAGACAGTACCTTTATCAAGGGGTCCGGTTTTGCTCTCGGAAGCATTGGTCAATACAACGGAAAGTACGAAAGGATTGAGAATATTTCGATGCGTAATACCAATGCAATCAACACCAAGTACGGGGCATACATCAAGACGTTTACTGGAGATTCAGTTGGGTACCCACCCAACGGTGGAGGGGGCGGCTTTGGACGTAAGTTTGCAACTGACTATCGTATGAAAAATTAAACCAATAGCAATACGCAGATACCACGCTACGAGATTGGTATGGTAGCATGAATAATACCTATAATGTGTTCATGCGCTGCAGTAGCGTAGCCCAGGGCTGTCGAAACTTTAGCATCGATGCTGAAACATTTGATATCAAGAAGACAGGAGATGGAACTAGAGCAGACAAGTTTGCATGTCGCAGCGTCGGACTTCCGAGAGTCGGGTTTGAATGTACTTAAACGCATCATTGAGTGGCTTATGGGTGAACTATCAAAAAAGGCCATGTACTTATCTGAAGGGAAGGCGTTCACTGCTCAGACAAACTAGCACAATACCGCAAACCTTCTTGCTTAGGCGATCCGAGTGAACTGCCGGAATGACGACTTCCCCCGAACGTAGGATCCTCCCTCTCGGCATGTGGTAACGCTTGCGCGAAAATTTTGTATCCAGGAACTTTGTTTTGATAATACCAGGAGGACTCTACATAGCACCAGCACACGCCGTATTAGCTACATGCTTATTCAATATACATGAATCTCGATACCCCCTGTTCCGGCGATAAAGGATTGATTTTGTTGGCTTGCAGCGGGGAGGCTAGGTTTGGCTACCGAGACGTCTACGTACAAAACTATCGAAATAACAACCAACGAGTATTTCCATATTCTACATTTAGTGCCCCTGAGGGAGTGGTGGGACACGTCGTACGGCATACTTTGTCAAAGAAAAAAACATGAAATATAGCATTTAGCACAATCGCTACGGATCAGGCTTAATATCGACCGATATTGCGAAACTGTCATCAAGTGTCGCCATACACTATTTTCGCTGTATTAATGGGGGAACCTTAAGAATGATGGGTGGGGCAACCTAGCGACGAAGTCTTGACGGTACGAAACGAGCTTAAACGTGAGAAGACAGTCTGTGGTGTCGTGGGTTAATCTTATAGTCTGGTTTCGAATATGGAAGTCACGAATACGCGACCAAGGCCTTGCGGCGATGATGCTTATTTAAGATCAAGCTATGCGACCGATGTTTGCCTTCCATTTTTGTTCTTTCACATTCGCATCAAGTAACAGCGCATCTTCTCTTTTTCATCCACAGCTACAGTTTTCAATTGCAAATATAAGATCAAGGCTCCTCCGAATCATGGCTCAGAAGGACGAGGGCGGCGACGTTCAGCGACTCGAGAACTAAGCAGATGCTATGAAAAGGGAGCGCCTGAAACCTTTTGAAATGTCAGTATTGCGTGCTGCGTTCTTTCGCCCTACCAACTCATCGGATCGACTGACTAGAACGTGCTGTAGAAGTCTTCAGGCAACATGCGACAAAAACATTGAGAAGAAGCTCCGCGGGAAAATTGATCTCTATGTTGTTTCTCTCGTAGCTTTGTTGTATCTCTTTTCCTTCATCGATCGTACCAATATTAGTAAGCATGGCTCCATCACTTGTTGCGAATGTTGTAGTCTCATGTGTGTCATTCAGGCAATGCTCGTCTCGCATACTTCGAAGAAGACCTCGGCCTCCGAGGCAACAATTACAACCTCGTTTTTTCCGCCTTCTATATCTCTTATGCTACATTTGGGATCCCAACCACTTTGTTATGTATTGTCATTGGGCCCGGTTGGTTCCTCTCCTTTACTACTCTCTTGTTTGGAGTGTGCACTGTCGCTACTGCTTCTACCGAGACCGAAAGACAGATGATTGTCTGCCGGTTCCTTCTCTGCATCTTCGAGGCTGATATGCTTCCCGGTATCGCATACTACCCATCTCGACGGTATCGCCGCTCGCTGGAGCCTTTGGTGGCCTTCTAGCTTCTGGTATTCTGTGACTTGATCGATTTGGATCGTTAACCAAGTGGAGAATGATCTTCAGTATTGGAAGAACGATCACAATTTTGCTAGCCCTTATTACACTGGCTTTTCTCACAGATAACCCAGCTACTGCTCATTAGTTCAGTGAAGACGAAAAGATCCTTGCTCTTGATCGAGTCAAATCGGAGCGCGTAGCCCAAGACAGAGTACTCGATAAGCTAAACTTCACTAAATTCAACAACAGAATGCTCAACCCCATTAAACTCTCGACGGCGTTCATATTCTCCTATCAAGTATTGCCTTTATGGGCATTTTATCTTTCCCGCCTACTATCATTAGAATCATCTATCCCAACGAGACGCGAGTCCAACAGCAATTACTGATAGTACCTCCTTATATCTTCGGAAGTATATTTCTACCGCCTGTATCATGGTTTGCTACCCTCTATGATACACGGCAGTTCCTACTCTTCACGAGTGACCCAGTTGTCATGTCTGGCTACGCCATGCTCCTCACAAGTAAAAATCCCAATGTGTGATATGCAGCCATTGTTTTGACCGCAAGCGGTGCTTTTTTGCCTGGTTCATTATCAAGTGCGCAAGTAAGCGCTAATACTGTTTCTGATACGGCCCGAAATGTTGCTATTAGTACAAATAATAAGTTCACACAACTGACCATAGGTAGCTTAATAAAACACTAATTAGTTTAACCCACATGCATGTTCGAATACCTTGGCGGCCTTATCGCACCTGGACTTGTCTCCCTTGGAATGGACCGATGTAACCTATTGGAAATGGTCTCAGTTTGGCTGTTTTCGGCGCTATTTCTGTTACCTTCGCTGAGCTTTCTGCGATGAATGAAGACGGACAACAGGAAACGCAATAGGAAGACTCAGGGGGAGAGGGAAAACGAATTGGCTGGTCTCACGCATTTACAAACCTCAGATTTAGACTGGAAGCATCCGGACTTTAGATTGGAGCTATGAAAGTGTTGGCGGAATTTGTGCTTTACTAAGTTCTGACTATGAAGATTGTAAATTAACAGGACCTTGGCGCGAGAATGATTTGTTTCGAAATCATTAAGGCTTAGGTAGAAGAACAAATGGCCGCCTCTGCCGTTATTATGCATGTATATTTCCCATTCAAGGGGCTGAAGCCTCCACTATTTAGTCCTGGGCAGTTCAAGACTTGTGATATATGGCTATGAGCCTAGGTTCCATCTCATTTCCGGGTCATCTGTTCAGAATCCAGTGATGTAGAATGACAAAGTTAGACAAAAGAAAAAAAGTCTGGTCGATAGTCTAAAACCCCCACGAGAACTTGATAAATGGTTATCGGGTGTCTATGGTGTAGACGGGTAAACTCGGCACACAGAACACGACCCCCCCACTAGTGCTCTGGCGAGGCTGTTTTTAGTTATTCTAACTTTCTGCCAACCGGGGTTTGACATACTCACCGTCGCGAATCATTGGACAGTCGACGAGATCCGTTGGACAAAAACCAGCAGCAATTTACTTGGCTCGATGTAACCTGTTGTGTTATTTTTGCATGAACATATCGCTCGGAGTGTTCTGGTAGTTGACAAACCCCTCTGGGTCAATTGCTAACCATGTCAGTGCACACACACTGAAAACAGGGCTGTTCCATGCTGATTGGGTCAGGTCACTTGCAGAGTCTCATGAAATAACCAACAAGGACCTTCAAGCCTTGTTGTCCTTTTCATTTTGAGTAACTGATTCCGTATCTGGCCCCAAGGTTGTGATCGAACGGCTTTGGGTGGACTAGGGATACGCGGCCTCCCTGACTCACCTAAAGGTGTCATTTGATTGTTTTGTTAACAATTTTCAAATCAAGAACTAGGCAATCAGAGAAGTAGGAAACTATCGCTTGTTGGTCATCTGAATTCATGCACTGTTGTGTCAGGTTTATGATGAGCTCACGCCGCTGGTTAGGCAGTAAACTTACGGTAGTGACAACGGCTAAAGAAGCAAAGAACGAGAGAGTGCAAGGGAATTAATGTCTATTCTGAAAATGGTTTCTTCAGTATTGCGTCAAAACAAGACGTAAGGCTCCCGTGCCCTTGACTCATTTGACGGGGATGTCTACGTAGCCCCTGATTCTTCAATTTCGGATCAGTATTGCCATTCGTTAGTGGGAGGTGCTCCGATAGATCTCTCACGCTGAATTATCTGAGATCTTCGGTATATGCAAACGTATTGGTTTCTGGCGTGTTTTCAGAGAATCATGAAAGTTGACTGACGGTCACTATAGGATATCGGCCCGTTCCACCATCGGCATTTATCCCGGGAGGACTAGCACCCCAGCCTGGCTGGTCGAAGTACCATAAGGCGGGTGACGATCACTGCCCAATGCGGTGAATATACGCGCCGCTAGCGTTTCGGTAAGATAGGTGCCCATTTCTTATTTATGCTCACTAGGGCTGAACCTTATTCTGAGCATATCTGTAGATCTCCCCCCAAGTGCAACAAGCAGTCGTAAGTTCGATGAAAGACCCGGCCCTTGATCCACACAGCATACGGTTGCTTTTCATGATGTGTCCTGCGCGAGAAAGCTAGATTCCATGCCTACACATGAGAACCTATGAACACCTACCTCTGATTGCTGCGCCTGCAATGCAATGTTCGACCCAGGCTTAACCCCTGAGCAACTTTATGTGACGATAGGATAATCATTATCACAAACCTACCTATATAAAGTGCAGTCTATTCCACGGCTCATAGATTAAAATTGACATTCAAGCATCGAAAAGATTGAAGCCTCGAAACCGGTCCACTCCTTTTTCCAAAATGCATTACAGCCTCCCTTTGATCTGTTTGCTCGGGGTGGCTTACGCCCAGCAGAACATTTGTGATACCACCTGCCAGAAAAGTTGCGATGATGATTGCCAAACAGCAATAGAGTCAACATACGAGTCTGAGTCTAAGCTGTGGGTGAGCAATATTGTCGACGATGCATTCTACGAAACCCCTGCCAATATTTCGTCGGCCAGGCCCGGCGACATCCTACGCTGGGAAGCTGTGCCTGCTGAACAGCTCAGTGAAAATTGGACCATCCCCGCCAGCCTTACCCTCTACCGCTTTATGTACGCCACCGAAGATCTCGATAACAGTACTATCCCGGCGACTGCTTGGGCTCTTCTCCCTTTCCACAGATCGCTTTCAACACCCAATGAGTCTAAGAAGCTTCGTACGGTGGTTTGGACTCACGGAACCGCTGGACGTAGCCGCCTCTGCTCGACAACCAACAACAAAGGCTTGTACTATGACTGGAAAGCACCTTTCATTCTCGCTGAATCTGGTTACGCTATCATTGCGCCTGACTACTCAGGCCAAGGGTCCAAGATTCCTCAAGGATTCATGTACGAAGCTGGCTTTTTGCACGCAGCCGATGTTGCATTCTCGCTCGTAGCAGCTAGAAAGGTCATCGGAGGCCTTTTAAGTCAGAAATGGGCGGTATACGGACATAGCGAGGGAGGAATGACAGCCTGGCGTACCGCCGAGCGCCTTGCCCGGCCAGGTGAAGAGCGGCTGCTCGAGGCCGGGAATTTCATCGGTGCTATAGCTGCCGCTCCTGCTCTACGGCCACAGAAGCTGATTCCACTTTCATGGGAAGAGACAGGTACTGGAGGTGGTCCGTTCTCCGTCTACTTTCTTCAGTCTCTTGCCAGCCTTTACCCTGAGCAGATCAAGATCGAAGACTACCTTGGAGAGACCGCTCAGCAACGGCTAGGGGTCATCGACAATTCTTGCTTCCAGACTGGTTTTGCCGCTGTGGGCTCTCTTACTCCTGGTCAGCTTTTCAAGAATACTAGCTGGCTACAGCATCCTGCCACCGACGATTGGGCGATTCGGTACAACGGACAAGGCCCTCACCCACTTGCTGCGCCGCTTCTGGTCATCCAAGGTGTCAACGACACCATTACGCCCGCTTCTCTAACTATGGAGGATTTTAATCGTACCTGCTCATCCTACCCGAAAAGCCCGATCCACGCCAACCTGTATCCCGACATGGGTCATGGCCAAGTTCTGGAGTCCGCTCGTGGAGATATCGCGGCCTGGCTCGATGCCAGATTCCATGGCAGGCCCGCTGGTGAAGGATGCTCCATTGACAATATCCAGCCTTTGACAAATACTTACTCTATCGGCGAGCTTTTCTGGGCGGCTAATGCCGTCCCTTTTTGAAAACAGATGGTTGAGTTCACAAGCCAGGGATGGTGGGTGTCAAGCATCCTCACTGCCATTACCCCATATCATTCGTCATTCATGTAGATGTATATACTACTGGTGTTATCATCAATTTTAGAAGCATATCATTTTAAATAAATCTTTTGTATGAGTTTCGTGAATATTGAATGAAGGCTCATTATCTAAGGCTACTGGCAATTAGACTTACAGCAAGAGTAATTTGACCAATAGCCGCGATATTGTTAGCCTTGGTTGATAAAAGGACTCAGCTCAAGCTACAGATCGACAAAGGAGGTCGTTAAGCTAACATATACAATTGCATCAATTGAATCTACTCCATGACGTAGTGAAGCACTCGCGCAATATGAAGCTCTTAACGAATCACTTCGTCTGTCGATATTCTTGCAAGCGGATTGTTGTCTTGAGGTGTCAAAGCTAGAAGACCTTCACCTCACTTGACACCCGAGGTGAGTCTGACCCATGAGTGTAACTGTAGGCGACCCACCGCCCGATGAAACATACAAACATAAACAGTCTTTGACCAAGGGTTTTGGCTTTTCAACTATCCATAAAAGCATGCGCGTAGAAGATAATGTATTTCTCGGCTAAAGTGTTGTTATTGTAACTGATCCTTCCTGATAATGCCTTGTCACTGGGGCAGTTTGTGGATTCTATCCACTACAATTTAAAGGATTTAAAGGCGACGTTCTCTGGGTCGAGTCCCAGCAGTCATCACAAAAACAACACCATCTCATGACTCTACCCAATAATTACCAGACTGTACCTGGACCTGGCCGTGGAATGTTTAGGGATCAGCACGATAGAGAGCATTGAGAATAGTTTTGCCACATTCCATGGGAGTTCTAGCCACTGGCACCATAGCGAATAACGCTGCGCTACAGCATGGGAAATTGAAAAGAATACAATGGCAGTCAAAAGTATGCTAGTGTGTGGTTTACTATCATAGATTAATCCGATTGAGTCCATCTTGGAGCAAAATAGTAGCTCCACGGCGTCAGACTGCCCGCAAGAAGTAACCCACCATCTATTACTCGGGGTAAACTTAATAACACTATTTCTTGCATCTATACTTTACACTGAATATGTAATTTCGCGACCACTGTCAGAGGACTCGTGCTCTAGCAATGCAACCCATCCTCGCACCGAAGCCCTGCACTTAAAATGCTGCTAATATCTAGCCACTTATATTTGTCATTGGTCATGTTGATCTATAAATAATAATATGCATTGTGGTCAATGGCAAGAGCTGACAGTGTCTCCTGCCTCGCATACTCCTCTTCGAAAAGCTTTAGAAGCCGGTTATCAGATCATCATGCTGTTATTTCTCGCATAAACCAAACACTGAGACAATTCATGTGAAACCCTAGCCATCTAGCCATCAATTCCTCGATCGCTCGATTCCTCATTCCTACATAAAACCTGTACCACTTTAACAAAATCGAGTAATGACGTATCGTTTGCCATCTAAGATCGTTCGACCTTGACTTGGAAGCCCTCGCCCGCCTTGCCTACTTCGAACGAGGTAGAGCTGCGAGGCTGGAGGCTTTTGACAGTTGAGATACCAGACGCAGTGAAGGTGAATTTGAGGGCACCCCCATTAGCAGGGCCGCTGTGATAGAGCTGGACTCGTTACTTCTTGTTGCCGAGGTTGGTCACGACGAACTGGTAATCAACAGTGCCACGGCCAACAGAGTTTGAGGGCCATCCGAAAGTCTCACTGCCATCTTCCCATCGGGGCATGAGGTGCTTGTTTTCGAGGATGCTGGGCAGGCTGTGCTCGTTGCGCGCCTCGATTTCTTGCCTGGGAGGAACGGCAACAGTGCCTCCGCTACCGATGGCAGAGGCTGCTGCGGAAGAGGCAACAAGGGTAAGAGCGCTGAGAAGAGCAATGGGCCGCATGGTGTTGATGATGTCAAAAATAGTAGATGGTGACTTGAGCTATGAAAGGTGATAACGCAAGAATAACATTATTTTGAACAGAAACTATATCGCCCTTTTATATCTTAGGCGATCTATGATTTTTTTTCTCTTAACTCCTTCTGTGTAACCTTCTTCGATTTGTTCCATACAACAGGCGGAATTTACAAGACATTACCTCGGTACATGCCATTCTATCTTCCACTGACGCCACCTCAAGATGTGACCCTAGGAGGCGTCTTGACCTATAAATACAAGGATGGAAATCTACCATCTTGTTGTGTTGTTGTATTTTGGCGCCCGCCGAAGATCAATACACGGTTTTAAGCAAGTTTTATGGATCGGGACTTTCGGCCGAGGTCGTAGTGAGTTTGCCGCATGGAGCTCATGCGTCTTAATCGAACCATCAAGCCATTGGGCGGCTGTTTAAAGCAAATGACCAAGCCACAGTGACGCCGAGACACCTTTGAACGGAGGAGTGTCCGGAACTGTAACAAGTCAGGTTGGAGGCAGGCCCTTATTCTGACCTTATTTTAGGCCCACAGCAACACTCAAATAGTACCGAGCCAGTCGCCCCCCGTAGCCCCTTCTATCTCCACGATCTTTCACCAACGTCACGAGGCAAGGTGCAGCCTGATTCTACCCACAAGGGCTTTGCAAATACTGTTATAAATTTTCACGATCGCTCTTGGTTTTGTGGTTGCAGTTGCTAAGCATTGTATCATGGGGCAACTTCGCAGTACATTTTATCGGCCCGCTCGTCTTTTCTTGAAGATCTTCCACCTCTTATAGCTACGCCTTGTTCGGGTTACAAGTTCTCACCCCAGCATATATCGCCAAGCCATTGAATATACCCAAAAGATATCTCATGAATCCTGGCGCTCCTGGCGGGCCGGTAGAACCGTACGAAACTATTGTAGAGCCCCCTATAGACCGAATTTGTACTGAGTTTTTGTGCACTTTGATCTCATCTCCAATCTTGTAGCTGCAAAATCGTAGTAGTTCAATCTCCTCGTAGCCCCATTTGTACTTCGTGAAATGATCCTATAGCCCAGGTGACGTCTTACAGCTCACAGAAAACCAGCTGCATGCTCCTTACACTAGTAAATGGTACCAAGAAGTCTATATATTCTATCTCCGGCTTCCGAGTAGTCTTCGAGCCTGCACGCCTTCGTAAGGACCGAAAGCTCAGATGATTGAATGCTCTCAATCTCAGAATTAAGACGTTGCCTTGAGCTCGTACTTGAGTGTCCCGGCAGGATCTTGTGTCTGGTGATCACCCCAACTCGCATTCCATCCGTTTTCAAGTAGATAATCTTTCCAGATCTGGTCCTCCTTCTCAAGGTGTTTTTCACCATCTTGTACAACGAACCAGGCGTTCAACGCCCCCAGTACTGCGAAAGCTGATCCAATCAAGAAGGCTACCTGATTACCCTTGACGGTATCCGTATACGAGCTCAGAATAGCACTAAATACCTGGTCGAAGTCAGCCTAAATACCGAGCACGAGATTCCAGGTATGCCCTACCTGGGTACCTATTGCAGCCCCAGCTTTTGACAAAGCAGCGATGAAGCCCATAGCATGACCTCGCACGGATGTTGGAAATGGCTCCGTCGCCACGATAACGACAGTACTATGAAAACATCAGGCTCAGCACATATGGGTAGCGTAGGTAGTTTGTACTCACCTTCCTGGACCTACCTCACCCAAAGTGAGGAAGATACCATACAGAACCACAAAAACTGGGAAGACCTTTTGAATTTGCTCATTAGCACCTCCGAGCACGAAACCGAGAACAGCCTGGAGGGTGAATCCTAGGGCCATAGTCTTTCTCCTCCCAATCTTATCAGACAAGAAGCCACCGATGAACGGGCCAGGTAGGTAGAAACTATTGATAAGGGCACCCCAACCCAGATTCTGCACCAGTGAGTTCGACGCATTGACTCTCGAAATAATGACAGAGCTGAAGATACCAAAGGGGATCGAGGTCCAGTTATACAAGAACCAACTAAGACCAGCACCAAGGATGCGCCTCCAGTATTTCCTAAATATGAGGATATATGGAGTCTTCTGTCGGCGCAAGGCAGAGTTGCGGTAGGCGGTAGATACTCTCATTCTCAAACGAAACCAGAAGATGGATAGCGGAGGGATTGCGCCGAGGCCGAGGGCAACCCTCCAGACAACCTCATAACGGTCTGTTCTTTGGTGGACACAAAGCAGCAACAGCAAAGGAACGAGAGCGCCAAAAGTGTAGCCCAAGCCAGCGGAAAGATCTGCAACCATAGCAAACATGAAACCTCGAGACTTGCGTAATTGGCCGGATTCGTCGGAAGCTTCCAGCGCACCAGCACCAGAGACGGGATATTCTCCGCCAGCCCCTACGCCAGCGACTCCACGGGCAATGACAAGCATCCACATTAGCCCAGTATGCGAGAAGCCGCTAGCTCCAGCACTCAATGCAATACCAAGTAGCAAGATGAGTGTTGTCATGACTGCACCTGTCTTGCGGCCCAATTGATCCACTACGACGCCGAACCCAATCATACCAACAATCATGCCAATGAGAAAGGCGTTGGAAAGACGAGATCTCATCACATCTGTCAAAGCGTCTGGGTAGAGAGATGAAAATAACAGCTCAAGGTTTCCAATGACGGCAGCATTGCTTATAATCGTTATACTCTGCAAGAGGACCACTATATTAGGGGGGGGGGGAGGCTCGTCACTTACTAGCCATCTGAACCCAGGGCGAGGCCTGAGAAAATCAGCGTCAAGTACACTGAAACCTTGCTATAAAGAGCTGGCTTCCTGACATCCCCAACTTCGACATCTTCGGGATACTTCTCGGCATCTTGGACGTCTTTATGCTTAAGCTCCTTGGTTTGATCAGGTTGATTATCGTCCGCCCCCGCGGCAGTGATTTCTAGAGCTGACATTCCTGAGGTTCTGGTAAGAGCAAAGTCTTATTTCACATGCAATGGAGGAGATGCAAAAGGCTTATGTATGTAACAGTGACTCGCCTACTACGGATACTCTCGAATTCTATAGGTTGGGTCAACAAGTATGGAGATGGCGACTCAACGAATAATGCCTCGTTTGTGAGCATCTCGCATTCCTGCGTAACAATTGCAGTATTAACGCCGAGATACCCCTGTACGTGCGGGACAAAACCATACTCAGAAGGGAAGTTTGAACTTCTGTTACGAAGATAAGGATGTGGGTCGACTGATGAGAGTAATGATCTACATCTATGGGGGTGGGGCTCGTGATATCTCCATCATGTGTGGGGGAGGGGCTGTCTCAATAAGGTCAGAATCGCCTGAC
>JABEXW010000546.1:0-38482 GCA_013266185.1 Fusarium sarcochroum | reverse complement strand
TTTGAGGCCAACAGCAGCATTAAGTAGCAATAAAATTAGAAATCCAGAATGTTTAAAAGTAAGCTTATTAGTATTTAAGAAGAATAAGTAATTTTATATAAAGGCTTATAAGATGTGAAAGTCGTAAGCATATAAGCAGTGGTCACCCCAGTTGCAATTTGTGTTAGTCGAAAGCTTTATAGATCTTTTTGATATCCTCTAGCATTTATAGACCCTTGAAGAACCAGATTCAGAGGGGATGTTGTGTTCATTTCAACCATTCATCCTAGTTCCTTTGGGGACAAAGATCAAGACCGAACAGCCGGCTCTTGTAACGCCTGGACCCCGTGAGCCCTTGTCACCAGCATGGTAGAAAAAGTCCAGCAAGTATCTTTGCCATTGCCTTCCACCACCGATCAAAGTTTCACCAGCTTGCGAAGATCAGACTCATTCTGACTCTCAATGTCACCTAGACGTCCAACGTCCTGGCCCTGCAAATATCATATTAACTCACTTCACTCCGATAATAACAGATGCTTGAACTCACATATTTCACCTTGACGACGGTGGGAACACCCTGAATGTTGTAGGGCGCATTTCTATACTTGTTCTTGGAGTTACCCTTCCACTCCTCGCGCGAGCCCACGCGCACAATGTGAGCAGTCGGGGCAGAATTGTCTCCGAAGACGGCGTTCAGAGCAGGGAGTGCATCACGGCAGTCAGGGCACCATGAGGGCTCGCCAGAAGCAAAGTAGACGACGTAGTGGGTGTCATCAGTGGTGGTGGGCGGCGTGTTGGCGTCGATGAGAGGCATATTGACAGACAGGACTGGGCAGGAGATAGGGGAGTTGTGAATTGTGTGTGATAAGAGATCGTGAATTGAGAATGGAGTTCAGAGAGAATCGATGTTGGAAAAGAAAGTTGTCTTGATAGAAAAGTTGATCCACTCTATGACTAAGACACAGTGTGCATGTATAGCTTGCACACTGCTAGTCGGTGAATTATGGCCACGCTCACAGTGCGTCATTCGTGACATGCTTACTCCAGCGCCATTATCGCATCGAGGTCATGGAATCTTGGGCCGAATATAGATCGTTCACACTGATAATGCCTCGATCAGAGAGCTCTTGAAGCCCAGCGGCGATATCTTCCATCTCAAACCACACAGTGAAGGCGGCGGGGCGCATCGTATGACGAGAATTACTAAGAAATGTCGTGACTGAAAAAGGATGTGGAGTTCCAAAGACTCTGAAGCTCAGTGATGATGTAAGTATTTGAGTGAGATATAATTCCTTATTGAGGCTTGTGTAATGGATCCATTGCTGTACCGTCTCCACGTTGCTTACTGTCGAGCTTTGACAGGCTTCTTCTGCTCGATGGTCACCTACTCCATGCCATATTGATCAACTCTTCAATCTTGATGGGTGCTTCTGTGCTGTCCTTGAACTCTTCGATAACATCCAGCGAGTCGTCCAAAGCGTCGAGGTCGTAAGCACCCAGGGCGATCGATGCTTCAAGGTCGCAAACAACAGACTTTAACCCTTCTGAGCCCCTCGGGAAGCTACTTGCTAGCTTGGTGTTTCTCGGCAGCATGATTCCGTTGTGTTGCTTGAGAGCCTCCACTGGCTGATACTCGACTGTAACCTTGCGTTTCAGCGCTTTCTCGTACAACACCACCAGGTCATTAATCGACACAGTGCTTGTAACTATTTTCAATACTCTCGGCCACTTCTCCAAGTCTAGCGACAGAGCTAGATAGCGAGCAACGTCCACCGTTCTGCAAGTCGCCATGCGTGCGTCACCATTTCCTGCGATCGCAGCTCTACCAGCCTCTGGATCTACAACGAAGCAGATGTCTCTCAGCACCGATGGGACATGCGGCAATCCGAAGTAGTCCATAAACATTCCAGGATAAACATATGAGAATTCAAGGCTTGTTTTCTCCAGTGCTCGCCGAGAAGCAATATGGAATTCTTTGGGTGGATACGGGAGCACATCGTCGGGGAGGTCATAGTTGACGTTGAACTCCGAGGGAAGAAATCGCTTCACTGATGGTGTGTCTTCGGCGGCTTGGACAAGTCGAAGCTGGGATGTGGATGCCGACTCTGAAGACATCGATAGGGCGCAGACGACGGTATGGATCTTGTGGATCGTCAGGATTTCGGTAAGCTTCTCAACGGAGGTATAGTCTGTCTCGAGGACGGGATTATAGCTTTTCCCGCTCAACGAAGACGTCCATTCAGGTTGTTCAGGAGGAGTCTAGGCCTATTAGATAAATGCTAATGGGTAAGGTAGTAGGAGGCGACTGCTCACTCGTCTTGATAAGACATAGACCTCATGTTTACCAGTATTTTTGAGCGCTTCAGTGATGAGACCGCCCAGCTCTCCGAGGCCACCAGCTACAGCAACTACGACCATGATGATGAGATGCGTGCTTTACCGAGAAACAAACGAAGGTCGCGGAGTAAAAGAGCGAAAGGGTAGAAGAGGGGGAAAAGTGAAGTGATTAATCGATAAATTACTAACAACCCCGCACCAGATCTCCATGCTTATGAGTGTACACCCTTCACCACAGCCATCTAATCATGATGGCCAATCAGTACGATCGTCTTCCGTAATGCCATTCCGAGTGACGATCGATTGGTACTATTTCATTGACGCTATGACCTCGCGTTTTCTCGAGGTTTCTCATGCCTTTCGCTCCTCATGCTGGAAAGGTATGAGGCATGGCTAATTTCCGTAAAATTGACTATGATCTAATCTGACCGTACAATCTTGGAATGGTGCTGAGGGCCCAGGGAAAATACGATGAAACAGAGTATGCGTTGTGATGATTGTAATAGCAAGACATGAATGCATTTACATTGACAGTGCCTGCTCATACTCATCCCCTTGTCGCAAGACATCACGGTCCTTTGAAGTGTATAGCCCGGCAGCGAGATACAACAACACAGTGATCAGTTCAGGGAGAAATGACAAGAAGACCCGAATAGTGAGCGAGCCAGTGCTCGGGTTGAGTGACCGATTGTTGGAAGTCAAGGCAACCAAGTTGTAGATAATGCGAATTCCGATAAAGATCATCGAGATTAAGACTGTATACAACAGCTAAAGTTAAGTGAGTTTGATGTCCCATAATCAATATACTTCTTGCTTACCATGCTGTGTAGGCTGCGATGGTCACTCTTCTGTGCGCTACTAGAGGACCTGGCGGAGTAAATGGTCCATCCTGACAAGATGAGCCACGCCACGAGAAGAATTGCACAACCAACTTTGACAAGTCGTGAGTCGTTTGAGGTTGGTTCATTACTCTGAAGGCCTGAAGCTCCCACAGCAAGTATGGCGACTCCGGCCATGACGAGAAAATGGAAGTGAAGGACCTTGATCCATTCCACCTTGACATTCATATGCCGAAACTTGTGTGTGCGTCTTCTAGGTGTTAGCACGGCATTCTTTAGGCAGTAACTCAGGTTGGGACACTGACGCTTCATGTAGAATACCAGCGGCGGCCAGAACGAGTGGTGAAAGGCCAATACTGGATACAAGCGTAGCAGCCGAACTATTCGCCAGGGCAAGTCCACCCCCAATGATTCGAAGAGAGAAGAACACTAGAAGATATAGCCATCCAAGAAGGCCTGGCTTGCCGTGTTTTATTAGGATGTAAATGGCGGGTAGAACCAGTATGGCATAGATAGACAATTCTGCTGTAGAGAGTGTAGTCATTTTGTTGATCTTGGGAACAAGTTATTTTAACGATGACTGGCGACAAATGGAACTGTAAAGGGAACAGCAATTGGATTAAAAGAAAGGAAGCCACAGAGATGAGAATCATGGAAGGCTGCTACTGGGCTTTATAGCCAAAGCGATACTGATATTCGTGGCATGGAGAATCAATACGGGAAGTCGGCAACACAGGGGCAGTGTAAGAAGTGGGGACTAAACGATACCGAGCGAGGACCCACTGGACAAGGACAAGGGGATGTGACTGGGACTGTACGATTGGAGATTGTAGGAGTATTTAATGAGTAGGAGTACTGAGAATAAATTACTATTATTCATAATAAAGAAGCTGACGTACCTCTCCATATGTATAATCCCACCTTTGATACCCTCCTGACAATGGTGACACATGCTGATATTCCAGTACATACACGGCTCAACATCTCTTTAATACGCTGCTAAGTTGATCCAGCACTATTTAATGACTGTACCACAACTCTCTTGTTTTTTACGTCCTGTTTCTGCGTCATATCAAGTGGCCACGCTAGCATAACCTGCCACTTTTCATCCAAGAACCGCTCGATGGCTTTGACTTCCCTGAGCGGCGACTCTCCAATCCACCACAGTTCGCCCGCATACGAAGTCATCGCAAAGTAGTGAGCTAGTAATACCATCGCCCGACAGTCCATCTTATCCAAAAGGTTTATGAAGCGGTCAGACAGTAAGAAGGGCATCAATCTCAATCTTCGGCAAAAGATGTTCAGATCCTCTCCAGACTCGATCCCCGCCAGAATCCAAGACAACACGCCAACTGTTTCTTGATATACTTTCATGTCGTCTGCATCGATTGATTCATCTTCCTGAGCTTGGATAAGGTGGTTGAGACGTTCGGGACTGAAGGCCTTGGCCTCGCGGTACCAGGGAAGCATGGTTTCAGTCGCCGGCCGTATTCTCGAATCAACATCATCCTTGACGAGGTCGAATGCAAGTCTCCATACGCCCTCGATACTTTTGCACAACTGAAACCACTGGAGCGGTGGCTCATACGGCTCCAACGGCCTGTTTTGTAAGTTTGCCATGTTGTCAACCGAGAGAATCAACGCCGTGAAGCATACGGCCTCTGCATTCTCTTTCGTGACACTTAATGAAGCAGGCCGATGGGCCTGAAGTGTTGACCCCAGGTAGAGCGACCGCAACGTTAAATGATGTTCGACCTCTTCTGGAGTCGTCTTTATACAGGCCAGGTGATGGCTTGCAATGAGCATGATTGCGCTGAGAAGAGGCTCGTAATCGATGGCCAGCTTGGGCACTCGGACTGTCCAAGTATCGTTCATCGCGGGAAGGGTGGGGCTTGTCATACTTGGGGCTGTATTGAAGATGAAAAAGTGCAGGAGATCTAGTTCACGAAGACGTCGCTCACGACTCTCTGCCGTGGATGGTTCACTTCTTGGGTTGGAATCTTTTGCTATGCTTGGCCCATTTGTTCTGTCAAATGTGCATTCCACGCCATGGCGAAGACAACCACCCTAGTAAAAAAAGTCAGATTGGGTATAATCTGAGTATTGTATAGGGACTCACACATATAGGCCGATTCTCGTCACACTGACACGACGTCAATAATGATACTCCTCGTAGAGAAAAATCACCTACCTTAACCCGCCTTGAGCGGCAACGCTGACATCCTGTTTTAGACTTGGTATGATACAACCGAGGCATCTTGTTTGTAAACCTTATATAGCGTCGCAATGTTGTGGGACGAATAAGTCGGCTTAGCAAGTACTGTTGGACAAAGTAAAGAGATCAGGAGCTGCGGGAATGAGCATTCACTCCACCCGGTCGATCACGTGCAGCGAATCAGCAATCAATTTATCAAGATAGCGGGATAAGGCAACAGCGAAGTCTTTGGCGGAGCTTTGACCCGCACATCAAGTCTTCAACCGGTCAACAGAGGTATAATCACGCCGTAGAATCATCGGATAACAATGGCTATCGCGCATAGGATCTAAACGAGGTTTATTGTCACTAAAAGGAACCGCATCTCAAGGTCATGCGAGCTATAAGTGATTGCACGAAGGGATCAACTAATGTCACTGATCATCATTCAATGTGTCCAGTGGGTGGTCCGGCATAATTCTTGTGGCCCCAGCACCAATACCAAAAGGCTGATAGCAAGGCGGCAGCAACAAAGACGACTGGGCCATAGTTCACTGTAGTAGCAGTAACCGGTATGGAAGTTGGCATGCAGAAGAGAGGAAGAGCTAAAAGTGACCAAGCTGATAATTGGAAACAGGTAGGTAAGCAAGATTTCGAACGAATTCGCAGCCAAGGAAGAGATACTCACCGATAGCCACCACATTGCAGATTGCGCCGAAGAAGCCAAAATAGAATCGCCCTTGTCTCACTTGTTTACGCCCTCTGAAAAAACTAATGGTGATAGGAACAGCATACGAGGCCGTGAGACAGATAACTCCGACTCCAGAGAATGCATTGAAAGCAGCCGTGGAGCCGAAATATATCAGACCCAGTAGAACTTGGATCACGGTGCTCAAGATCATGGCGTTGAGCGGAATCTGTAAGGTCGGGCTGATCTTCGTCCAGTATCTGGCACCTGGAACAGCACCATCTCGTGCAAATGCCCATATAACCCGTGACGCCACGGTGCAACAACCTGTGCCACAGAGAATTGCCAACAGCAAGAGGGGGGCAAGCAGGGCCATGGAGCCTCCAGCCGATCCAGTAGCATTCTTAAAGATATATGGCATAGGCTGCGCGTAAGGTAGAGCGATCAAGTCTTGGATATCTGGGAGAACGAAACAAACAGGGACCAGGATCATGAGACCGGCTACCAGGTTGATGAAAACAGTAGCTAACATGGCTCGCGGAACCTGGGTTTCTGGTTTCTTCACTTCTTCACACATGCTATACAAGGTTAGCGAATAAAGACGACTGAATCTAAGTTGATATTGGAACCTACCTGGTGATCATTCCAGTCGCGCTGGTGGTATAAGCTGCGTGGAGGAGGCCAATGCAGAAAGACCAACCATCAGGCCAGCCAGACGAGGCTTCGAAGTGGGTGAACACCCATTTAGCGTCTCTTCTGCCGTTTTTGGCCAGCACTAAGATTGTGATCATAATAGCGAAGAGGCTGATGAATGTGCCAAAGATGGCCACGGTCTGTTATATCAATGAGCCTCAACGTATGCTAACGGACTGGAGATAGCTTACATCTAGGATAGGAAGCCAGCGATTCCCAAAAGTTGAGATAGAGGCACAGGTAAAAGTAATGGCCACATAGATCAAGAAGACCTGGTAGGCATCACCCGCTATCAGGGGGCTATCTTCATCATCTCCTAATATGTTGATGCACGAAATAAGGAACGTGGTTGTCGCAAAGTTGACGGCGACTATAATAGTGACATTTCCAACAAGATAGAACCAGCCACAGATCCAGCTAGCAATTCGTCGCCATCGAGGGGGTGATAGCATAAAGGATTGGTAATAGACACCTATGGAAGCATCTCTCATTAGCAAGGATGAATAAAGGTGCCGAAGGAGACGACATACCGCCGGCGGTGGGAAAGACGCTAGTGATTTCGCCGAGCGAGAGGGCGACACAAGCGATAATGAAGGAGACTCCAACCCATCCCCAGATAATGTTGACAGGTCCACCACCTATCAGAGGATAGTACAAAGTAGTTGACATGCCATAAGGGAGAGACGCAAGCACGAAAGCCATAAAAGCGACTTGAAGAGTTGATCTATTGCGAGAAAACTCGGCTGTGTATCCTAGATTTCCGAGTAGATCATCGGCGGCATAGTCATCGCTAAGATGTAAGTCGTCGATTGCAGGTGGTTTAACATCTCTATTACGGTCTGTGAGTGATGGCTTCGTGGCTGAAGGCGTCGTAGTCGTCATGATGGAAGCTACTACCAATAGTGGTAGGGCGAAGAGTAGAGAAAGCAAGTAGACGGCAGAAGGACAAGGTAATTCAAACAGTCGAAGAACTACTGGATAGAGGATAAAGACAAGAAAGATTGGTGATGGAACAGCCCAGGGTTAACTAAGAAGTGGAGTGAGTTGGAAGGCACAAAGTTAGATTGCCGGGACTGTTTTAAGCGGTACGTAACTCGCCAGCGCTCCACGATCTATCCATCGTCTACGCCGAGGATCAAGATTCTATTAGCGTCGGTTAGTCTAACCGACGCATAATCTGTGACGGCACCAGGCTAACCGAAATAAGTAACTAAATACGGACGACACCACTCTGTTCCATCACATATAGTGGTCCGTTCTTTTTAACGATAAACAGATTTTGATCAGGAATATTAGATTAGTCTAGACTCCATCTCGTATGGCTTTATCGTTAAGAACATAATAACTAGCACGCATCCTTTATCCATCTATTAACAAACACCATGACGCTGCTGTCCGTTGATCTTCGAGCTCCAAACGGGGTTGAATTTACCCAGCCGACCGGGCTTTTCATCAATAATGAGTTTGTAAAGTCCTCCAGCAATCAGACCATTACCTCCGTCGACCCTGCGTAAGTGAAGACAACACTCTGCTTCTGTACAGCATCAAGGTTTCTAACATGGTAGCTCTTGAAGCTCTGAACAGGTCATCACCACAGTGCATGCCGCCGGCCATGACGACGTTGACGCAGCAGTAAAAGCCGCTCGCGCGGCTCTTCACCACCCGTCTTGGAGGCAAATGCCCGCTTCAGAGCGTGGCCAGCTCCTTTGGCGACTGGCCGACCTTGTCGAAGAGAACAAAGAGATACTCGCTACTATCGACGCCTGGGATAATGGTAATTGACATCGAAATTCGAATCGGACAAGCATATTTCTAACCCAGCTTCTAGGTAAGACGTATTCCGAAGCACTCGACAGCGACCTCGCCGACGCCATCAACGTCCTCCGGTATTACTCAGGATGGACAGACAAGATTTCAGGCCAAGCTATTGCAACAATCCCTCAAAAGTTCGCTTATACTCTAAGACAACCCATCGGAGCAGTCGCTCAGATCATCCCTTGGAATTACCCCCTCTCAATGGCTACCTGGAAGCTGGGGCCAGCGGTCGCATGTGGCAATACGGTAGTTATCAAGGCGGCGGAACAAACCCCTCTCAGTATCCTCTTCCTTGCCAGCCTTGTCAAGAAGGCAGGTTTCCCTCGTGGGGTAATCAACATCATCAATGGCTATGGACGAGAGGCAGGTGCCGCGCTTGTAGAACATCCCCTTGTGGACAAAGTTGCATTTACTGGCTCTACAGCTACTGCAGTCGGCCTCATGAAGGCTGCTGCTAAAACTCTGAAGAACATCACGCTTGAAACCGGGGGAAAATCCCCGCTGCTTATCTTCGAGGACGCAGATTTGGATGAGGCAGTGAAATGGTCTCATATGGGGGTTATGTCGAACCAGGGGCAAATATGTACGGCAACCTCACGCATCTTGGTGCAAGATACGGTATACGATAAATTCCTTGAGGGCTTCCTGCAGAGGGTTAAGGCTGTCAGTAAAGTAGGGGACCAATGGGCGAAGGATACCTATCAGGGGCCACAGGTTTCCAAGTCTCAGTACGAACAAATTCTGGGACATATAAAAGTTGCTCAGCAGGAGGGTGCCGTGCTCGCTACAGGCGGACAACCGGTGGATATCGGAGGGAAGGGCTTTTTCATCGCCCCAACCGTGTTTACCGAGGTCACACCATCGATGAGCATATTCAAGGATGAGATTTTTGGTCCGGTCGTCATCATTATGCGGTTCAAGACGGAGGATGAAGCTATTGCCCTTGCTAATGATTCCATGTATGGTCTAGGTGCCTCGGCCTTCACTACCAATCTGGAAAAGGCTCACCGGGTTGCAGAGCGGATAGAAGCAGGAATCGTTTGGATAAACAGTAGCCAGGATTCAGACGTTCGCATTCCTTTTGGAGGCGTGAAGCAAAGTGGTATTGGCAGAGAGCTTGGAGAAGCTGCCTTGGAAGCATACACGCAGACCAAGTCTGTACTTATCAACATGGGTAGCAAACTCTAGAACTACCAAGGCTTTGCTGTCAATCAAATCGATTCACAAGAAAACTATTTGCCTCTACTTGAATCACTTACTGAGCATTGGGAATAACGAGTTTGAAGCGTGTCTGTGGTATTTCTATGGTTTGCATTGCATGAAGATCACGGAGGCGAAACTAGGGTACGTAGTAAATGCTCTCGTATAACCGAATAACCTCGGTTCGCGTAACTTAGCCCTAGTCATACAGGCAAAATATTACTCTAGCAAAGAACCTATCACCAGGGACCAAAACCCGTGAAGGCCGTAACCGTTGATGTTGGCTTACCGTCGAGTGTGGGGTTCTAGGCCCGTTAGAGGACCGGCAAACCGCCGTGCTGACCCCACTGGCATCGGAGCTAAATACCAACTGGGAAGTTAATTACGAGTTACTCAATACCAGTTACTCAATACCAAAGAAGATCTTTCCAAACAGTCGGGAACGCTCCCGACATGCAAGCGGAGACCTCTAGACTGACTGTCCTTATCCCTACCCCAGTTCGTCGTAATCTGGCTATATATCGTTGAGCTCTCTTTTTGACGGTTACTAATCGAGAACTACAACATAGCAGCTCCAATCTAACAACAATATAGCTGATTGGGGCTCGACGAACGGCCCTCAAAACATAATCATGACTACTGTCACTCTCCCACCTGGCGCCGACAGATCCTACGACTATGTCATCGTCGGTGGTGGCACTGCCGGCTGTGTTTTGGGTACTCGACTCGCCCAGTACCTCCCCGAGCGTCGAATCTTGATCATCGAAGCCGGTCCGAGCGATTACAATATCCCTACCGTCCAGAACCTGAAGGAATGGCTCAGTGTTCTTGGTGGCGATCTTGATTATGACTATGGAACCACAGAGCAACCAAACGGTAACAGTAATATCCGCCAATCAAGGGCGAAGGTGTTGGGTGGCTGTTCGTCACACAACACCATGATCTCGTTCCGCCCGTTCAGATATGACATGGAACGATGGGTTGCCAAGGGATGTCATGGATGGGATTGGGACACTATGATGGGTCACATCGATCAGCTACGCACCCAATTACAGCCAGTACACAATCGTCATCGCAATCAGCTCACGAAGGATTGGATCAAGTCTTGCTCCGAAGCAATGGATATCCCTATTATCCAAGACTTCAACGCCGAGATCCTCGATAAAGGTCAACTTGGCCAGGCCGTTGGCTTCTTCAATATTGCATACAACCCCGATACCCACCAGCGAAGCAGCGCCTCTGTTTCCTATGTTCATCCGATCATCCGCGGCGAGGAACGACGTCCGAATCTCACCATCTTGACAGAAGCTCATGTCTCTAAAATCCACATAGAGAAGGATACCGCGACTGGTGTCAGCATTACTCTAAAGTCCGGTGACCAATATACAATCATCCCGAGAAAGGAAATTGTTCTTTGTGGCGGCGCGATCGACACTCCGCGGTTGATGTTACTATCCGGCCTCGGCCCCAAAGGCCAGCTCGAGGACCTGGGAATCGAAGCGGTGAAAGATATTCCTGGCGTGGGCGAGAACCTTCAAGATCATGCCGAAGGTATTATCACATGGGAACTCAACCGGCCAGTACCTGCAAACAAGACCGTCATGAATTCTGATGCTGGACTGTTCCTACGGCGAGAACCAGCGAATGCTGCTGGAAATGACGGCGATGCAGCGGACTTGATGATGCATTGTTATCAGGCTGACTACGCCCAACACACCACACCAGCAGGATTTGATCACATTCCCGAGCCCTACGTCTTCTCTATGACTCCTAACATCCCACGCCCTCGATCACGCGGCCGAGTATTTCTCACGTCGGCAGACCCTAAGGTTAAACCAGCCCTCGATTTCCGATACTTTACCGACCCAGAAGGCTATGACGATGCAACCATGACTTGGGGAATCAAGATGGCACGCAAGATAGCCCAACAAAGCCCATTTAAAGATTGGCTGAAACGTGAGGTAGCACCCGGGCCCGCGACACAGACCGACGAGGAAATTAGCAAGTACGTGCGTAGCGTGCATCATACGGTCTATCATCCATGCGGAACCACCAAGATGGGTGATCCTGCTCGTGATAAGATGACTGTCGTTGATCCGCAACTTAGGGTCAATGGTATAAAGCGGTTGCGGATTGCTGATGCTGGAGTCTTTCCTGATGTACCTACAGTTAACCCGATGCTTACTGTACTAGCAGTAGGTGAGCGAGCTGCAGAGTTGATTGCTACTGAGGAGGGATGGCGACCTGGGCCATCTGGAAAACTGTAATCTATCTGTAAGAACTTGAATAGCCGCATTTTGATAACATCAGATTCGAACGTGTATTTGTGAGCAAGGACAGATGGACATAGTCTTCGCAATCGCGAGGTCTGACAAAGGTCATCTATCACATTTCCCTAGAATTACTCAGACTATAGGTGATTAGGTCAATCAGTTCAATTGAAACATTCGATAAATTAGATAACCATGTTTCCATCGCTTTCTCGAGCCGTGCGGCTCTTTGTGTCCTTGGAAGTTGCTTTAAAACATAGCTCCTTTCCCTTTCTCTTCATTCAACAATGAGCAGCAGCTATTTCTCGTCACTTCTAGCACCTATAGGTTCACATATAGCAGCATCTCGCATGCAAACCCACCACGCAGAGCTTGGGAGCTTTGTACGCGTCCACTTCGAGAAGAATAAGTTTAAAGTTACTGCTTGGCTCGGAAGATAGTCAGTCACTTACCTAATATAATTATAGCGGACGAGGTCAGCGATATCAACTTTAACAGTCTATTGCAGCCGGCTTTCCAGAATTTGGACGATAGCCTTGTCATCCATGCTCCTGGCCAACGAAAGTGGCGTGACATGGGTCTCTTTGTTGAAATCCGGCCGAGCACCGTAGTCGAGTAGCAACTCAACCGCATCAATATCTTGCTTGTCCACTGCTAGTAACAGCGGCGACTAGAGATCCTACTCGTAAGAAGTTCGACTTAGCTCCGATCGGGTTACTCACCATCTGGATCAATCAAGGGCGTATCATCAGTACGCAAACTAAGGAAGATCAGATCGTCGTTGGATTGGACTCTTACTCGCTGTAACCGCCATGAATACTAGCCTCAGTAAATAGAACAGGATTGAAGGTAATGATATTAACTTACCATCTATAATAGCCATAGGTCGTAGTATTAGTAGTAGTTAGAAATCCCAGCATATATTAGGCTAGCTTACCTTGTGCTATAGTGAAATCCAGGTACGTTGGTAATCTGCGTACTAATCAGAAAATATGATATGCACTTACACCCTTTTATATCCAAAGGGCCTGTGTTAGCGATCCATGTATGCCTCAAAGTATGCCGGGTTTGCTTACTATCTGCAGCGGCGATAGAGAAGACAGTCAACTACTGGTTCAGGCACGATATGAGTGAGTGATTACCTACTGAGATGAACGTATCGTGAACTCTTGCACCCCTCTTGAGTAGTATCGTCATCATATCTGTAGATCGGTTGTCGATGGCGTGACCCAATGCCGTGAAGCCTACCCTTTGGTTCCTATTGACGTCAGCTCCTTTGTCCACTAACAACCGTACAACTTCCACATGCCCGCCAACTGTAGCACGATACAAAGCTATATGCCCAGTACTATCCATAATCTCCTTGTCGGCGCCATTTTCAAGCAGTCGCTCGACGACCGCCGCGTAACCCGTTTGAGCAGCGGAAATGAGTAGTTTGCGACGAATCGTATCTACTGATTCTATCTGAGCTCCTTTCACAAGTCGGTAAAATACGGCCTCCTGTCCACTGATAAGGGCATAGGATATTGGTGTCCCCCCAATATTATCCTGTGAATCAACACGGGCTCCCGCCCTGACCAGCCGGTTTACGATGATCAGGTGCCCATTCCAAGCAGCGTATGATAGCGGCGTTCGTCCATGTTTATCTTTTGCGTTGATTTTCGCGCTTGTCAAAAACGACCATTTGTTTATGTTTCTCAAGTGAAACCTGGGCCCATTGATCAATAGCTCCACGACATTGTCAAATCCATTCTCCGAGGCCCATGAAAGCGCCGAACGCCCATAAGTGCCATCTGTTGAATTCACTTCAACATTGCCAGCGTCAAGATGAAGCTTTACGATTGGTCCAAGTCCGAGATATGCGGTAATCATGAGCGTTGTGAAAGGTGGGAGAGAGTCTCCGCGTGTACGCGTCCAATGGATTTGGAACCAATTCGAATAGCGCCTTGAGCTCGTGTCACAGATTTGTCGTACCGAGTCTATAACTGCATCGTCTATGACGTGTGAGCCCCTGAAGTGGGCAGCCCAGTTTAGGGCAGAGTAGTCAAGCAATAAATGGTCTCGGAGGGAGATGGATCCTGTCTCATCTACAAGCGCATTTACGCTGGGGGTTTCTAACTCAGTGAAGTGTAGAAGTTGAATACAGATACCAAAAAGAACATGATGTGACTCTGGTGGCGGGAGTGAATGTTTCCATGTGAGTTGGTGATCGTGTCTCCCTTTAAAGTTGGATTCGTATTTGGGAACCAAGAACTCTTTTGCAGTCTGGTGAAGAAGGTAGATCTTCGAGTTCGTGATGGTTATGAAAAGGCCGCAAAGGTCTGTGACATATTTGCGGAAGCGCACCTCTGGTCTAGCTTCCAGGTCTTTATAGGACTTGTGGGTTTTTCTGAGGGCTAACGCGATGTCCATTTCTGCTAAGGTCAAGGGCCGTGCTGCCGCGACGATGATATGTAGCAGTTTCTTAGCTTCCTTTGGCTTACTGCTTCTAGCCAGGATCCTCTCGTACGCATCATCGACGGTTTGTGGAAGTGAGGAAGTGGCCTCCTGTATCTTAGTCCGATCGATGCTGATGTCGTTTTCGATCAAGTCGAGGGTGAGATAAACCCATAAGTAAGTCTGATTAGGGACACGCCGGAGTTCTCTCAAAAGTAGCGCTGCCTCGTCTAGGTTGAGCGGGAGACTTTCTCGGATGCAAGAGACTCTAAAGTCTATGTAAGCATCGACCTCTCTGGCAATCTTCGCTATCTCTTCCTCACTTTCCCCCTCTAGGTGGACGACAGGCTGAAAGTCAAGTCTGATCTTGTCATAGGGCCGACTTGTTATGAGGAGCTTCAAATTCACATCATGCTTCGCCCCACTGTCCGCGCCATAGAACTTTTGTAGAGCTTTGACAAATTTGCCCCGTTGTTGGTCCTCACATTCGTCGAATGCGTCAAGGATGCACACTAACTCGCCAGCGTTGCTATCCTTCGAAGCCATGACTAGAACTTCCCAGAGCTCATCGAACGAGCTGGTAACGTGTGTTCTATGGTTTTCGAATCGCTTGATGATCTTGTCAGAAAAGAGGACCTCCCGCTGGGTAAAGAGCTGATGCAAGATACAACTAAGAGCGCCTGTTGCTGTCCTCTGATCCTCGAAGTCGTCCTTGAAGAAGAAATAGCAAGTCGTTCTGGAGTTTGTTGTGGGAAGCTCGGAATCCACCAGGTACTTTGCCAGAACAGATTTGCCGCATCCGGGATTCGCGGACACCCAGAGCATGCTTGAAGATTTTATTTCTCGCCATTTCTGAAAGTATTCATGACTTACGAACCACCCACACGTCCCTGGGACTCGATCTTGGTTTCTGTTCTTTCTGTCCAGATACGGCGAGGTATGGAGAGCCTGGAGGGTATCACTTCGAGACTTGTTGTTCTCATTGGGTTGAACTTCAGAGTAACAAATGTCAGTTATTGTCTAGTAGATGTGCCTATCAACTCTGTCATTCCGTACCAAATGTCATGTTTTGCGCATTGAAAAATTTGCCAGAGCCAGGGTTGATCACATGGCTTTGACCGCTGATGATAGACATGTAGCCCGTTGCATTGTCGTTGTTGTTCATGATGTTGGACACAGGACCTTCAAACTCCGAGTCTGACACTGACGATCTCACATGAGAAAGCTCATCAATTGCGTCCTTCAACTGAGCCAGTTGACTCTGTGTTACTGTCGCGAATAACCGATTGGTGGATAATGCATCCAAGTCTTTCAGAATGCCTCCCATCAGGCTCTCCACCCTGTGTGCTTTGCCTAAACGAAGTAGAGAGGTGCGATAGAAGTCGAGGACTGATCGGTTCCTCGCATTCCTCGTCCCCTCTTCAACTTTCTCAAAGATGTCCTGCAGCATCTTGGCCTTCTCTTCGCATTTACTGATCACAGGCTGGAGTGCATTCTTGGATGGTTCGTCCAGGGCCAGCCCTTGGAGGTGATCACGGGCGAGACCCAGAGTATCTCTCGCAAGAGGGAGATTCCGAGCCACCTCATCGAACTCATGCGGAAGGCCTCTGAGGTGTTGGATTGCCTTATATGCCGAAGAGATGGCTTGAATGACGGAAATTATGGACCCAATGGCACTGAGGGGATCCATTTCGGCTTTGAGGTTACAGCTCTGTCGAGGCTCGGGTGTCGGAGCGTCGGGCAAGAATCCACCGACCTGCAGTCTGTGATTACTGTAAGTGGTTGCACGATTGCTGATATATTGGAGGTTCTACATAGACGCTAGAAGACTCAACTGGCGTTCGAAAAACACCATCAGCAGTGGACGAGGGGTTTTCCGGCTAGCGGTACGGATGTCCTGGTTGGTATTCCGACACAAAGCTGAGAAAGGAGGATAGTTCGGAAAGAGTTGGTGGATTCAGTCTCTACCAAATAATAGAATTAGGAGAGGATGGTGCTAGACGTAACAAGTTATCAGAGGTCTGGAGTGCAGCAGAAGTGAAAATTGGGCGACGAGTCGCTGAAGCCTGAATGTCAGAAGCCGATCCTACCAGCGGCTGTGGGATCAGCTCCTTTAACACAGTCTGTTGCTGCAGGGGATGTGGCCGGGTCACTTTATCAGCATTAGCCTGCCACGTCAATTTAACAAGCATCCATTCTACACCCCCTCCGCCTGTTGGAACTGAGGCTGAGCCTCACACATGATTGGATGAATTAGGCTGACCAAGGTGGACGGTACCCCAAGGGCCCAAATATCTCGGAAGGGGGACTTGGCCATTAGTACTGAGGGATCAGCACTTCTCTGCCAATGAACAAGATTCTCATATGCAAGCTGAATCACGCGCTTCACCCAACACGCCCGGCTTCGCCTCAGCCTGACAAGGATGGTCTGACTGATCAACATTGGGTATTCTTCCCTAAGCCTGGGTTTCGGGCTTTATATGTGGCATGCCACAAAGTGTCCTTTTCAGCAGCACACGGAAACACGAGCGCCAATGTACTATCATCCCGCGTAGCCTGATTTTAGGTCCTGCCAGGGTAATAGAATCGGGACTCTAGAAACGCAGGAAGCCAGAATGGCCAAAAGTTCCTTCTTAAAGAATCAACTGGAGTCCATTTGAGGCCAGCAGTACTGAAATGAGAGTCAATAGATCAGGATGTCTTCGACTTCATCCTCTTTTACCGCCACTTCCCCATACATAACTCCAAGAGTATAACACTCTCCAATCAGTTTCCAACCTCCGCCCGATCGCCTGAGGACCAACGGAGTATTGCACCCTTTCACAACCACGATATTGTCACCCACTTCAATAGCACATGTCCCCAGGCCCATTCTGCCACTGCCAGTTCCAAAAAGCCGTCTCCAAGCCAATGTGTTAACAGCACAACTAAAGGCCTCGCGCTGTTCATTATTCGGGTTATAATAACGCGCTTCTGGTCGTCTTTTTCCTCCCTCCGGACCATTGACGAGTTGCTCCAGATTAAAACCACATAACTCGAGCTTCTTGTTACGAAACATAAAGTCCTGCAGCCCAAATCCATTCGTGTGAACCCCAGCTATGCCAAGTTGCCAAAGCCTATGATCCAGCAGCCACGAGTAGCTCTCGGGTGCGGGATCGTTACTTCCCGCCATCGTATCCCCCACTATAGTCCGCCATAGAGCGGTTCGTGTAGCGTTTGCGTCTCCGTAGATACTGCTCGTTGAAGAGGTATTCTGAGGATACCCTTCGTCGATCTCATCTACATGGAAAGCACTTAAAGATATAATAGTGTCTAGGACAATACCCTTTGTCCTTAGAACTGAATTGGAGACGACAGACGTAGGTGATAGGAAGCGAAGACTTCTGTCCGCTTGGTAGTCCCCTCGTAGTTGCGCTGTTGGGGCCGGCGAACAGGACCAGCAAATTGTCCATGAGGGAAGCTTGTGGTCACAAGCAGTACCAACTGAGGTTGCCTGACGAGACTTGGAAACACTGTCCAGAAACGGAAGTAGAAGAGGCGCAATAAGGTGATGCTTGAAGGGCGAAGGCAAATTCTCAATAACCCAGCTGGTTGGTATGTCCCCTCCGTGTCGTGAGGCTAGGCGCAGGATGTTGAGGTCCCCTGTCGAGACGAGCTCCGATGTAAAGTTCGCATAGATAGTAGATATCGGAAGATTGTAATTGGGCTCGATATGAACTCTATCAGCAATAGCCTTGATGCCCAGAATACCGTACACTCTGTCCTTCTCGTTCGTGAGAAGGGAGTCCCGAGCAAGACTCAGTGCGCGTACAAGGTCTTGCCAATTGTTCGATGCACCTGGTACTCTTTGATCTTGTTGAATGCGCATCATCGTCTCCTGTACTTTCCACATTCTCTCTGGTGCCCACTTTCTCTCTTGAACCAGTCTATCACGCGCGAGCTCAAAAGACCAAGTTGAGAGTATTCGTGGTCGGACGCTTTCGAGGATAGCGCGGCCAAATCTGGCCTCATCCGAGGCGATGACTTTTACAGCTTGATAAACATCGTTCCAAGCAATGCCTTTGTCGCCGCAAAGAACGGGGGTATTCGGATTACCCATTGCCACTTCTTGCACTACCCACATCCGTCGCCAATATGGTCTGGTGAAGAAGTGGAACAGGGCTCTGTAAACTTCTTTCTTCATGGGGCTGTGGTAGGTTGGCCATATTATGAAAACAGGGCGCAAATCGAGTGAGAATCCTTCATGGTAAAACTCTTCCATTGGTCTTGGTCTCTCCGATTCTCGAGTTAGCCAGGACAACGCAGACAAAGCCAGTGAGCTGTCTTTGTCCTCGGGGCCTAGCCATATAGCAACCTGCCATGCAGATTGATAAATATCGCGCATTCGAGCAACTTGTCGGCCACGTTCATCTTGGTCGGCCTGGTTGATACAAATGGCGTCGACCCAAAGTTTGAAGCCTTGTCGTATCCTTCGGGACTGGCTGAGTTGCAGTAGAGCGGAATATAAGTTAGGGGTGACCTTGAAAGGGAAGCCGTTGACTGTGATGGAGGGAGAGAAGTCTGATCGATCCGCGCTGCCCCAAACGTAGGATAGCGCGATAAAGTCACCCCATTCATATCTCCATGGCAAATCGGCATCCTTCTCGATGATGGCTGCGTGGTTCACGGAATTAGCTTCCTCAACATGTGGATCTTGACCATTCTTGAAGAGCGCTTCCGTATCTGGCACAGTATGAAGCTCAGGCCAAGTTCTTCCGTCTCCTTTGAACTGTTGGTTGGGCACATGGCTTAACGCCGATGGGAGACAAACATGCTCGAGCGAGCATGCTATTGGATGGCGCTTAGACTTGTTGGTTGCAATTTCAACGTCTTCGATCTTCAGGACGCGAATTTCATTGTCGAGTAGCGGCCAGTATTTAAAAGACGATGTCATTTAGGGAGAATATGGCAAACAAATTGTGGTTAGGGTAAGGCGAGAAACACATTTTCCCCTCCGCTCTCCATTTTGAACAGTTGGGTCGCAATATTACGGCGCTTGCGATGGAGCCGGGAACCAGGGATAGCGAATCGGGAAAGCAGTACGCACCCCATGTTCAGTTTTCCCAATTTAACCGCCCAGGGTCTTCAATGAAACACAACTTGGTTAGATATCTTACCTCAAACTGGGCTTGGACAAGACGGAAATGCTACATGCTATGAGACTGGGTGACATTGTAGAGGGCCGCAATCAAATGGTTTGCTTTCGCCAGTACTGCCGGCATAGTCGGGAATCGCGTAATGTGTCGATGAAAATCATGATCAAGTGAGGATATTAAAGTCAGCTGTATAGCCGTTAATGCGGTAGCTGTGTAAAGATCTCTTGCTGATAGGTAGACGAGGGAAAATTATTGCGGAGCGATTTGCAAATAGAAATAACATGACTTCGTTTACTTCGAACATATATCCGCCAATCCCAAACTCCAGGTAGAAATACAAGCCAAACTCGGTCATCGATACAGCCTTGACTTTGATGAAATAACTCTCCAGCTGAGCTCATGCATAACCCCGTAAGTAGACGTAGACGCTGCGTCAATAGAAGTAGCGTTCTCCCTAATACAGCACTCAGTGGCCATAGCCCTCATCTCAAACGCGCGCCATGTTATGCCAAAGCAAATTAAAAGCATTATAGTGGGATAACACAGCAGTTGATCGGGATAGGACAAGGAATGATGAAGCAAAAACGACCGCGGCAATAACCACCGCAGTCTTCGCCACCTCGGAGGTTAAGCTCAGGCTCGGTGTCGGGCTGAGGCTTTTGAGTGTCTAGTTTCAGATGAGAGTAAGTTTTTAGCTCTATGTTGTCTTGCGATGTTACAAGAAAGCATACCCATGGGCTGTTGAGCCTTTGGTTGATCCATCTGCATTTGCTCGAAAGGCCGCTCTTGTGTCTTGGCGACTTGGGCAATAGGCTTAGGCTGGGAGAGAGATGACATTTTAGAGATTACTCGGACGTGAAATATACAATGATATTAAACAATTGTACAAAGTATATAAGTATATGAGGCCGAGTCTTGGATTTTTGGTAACGTTGGTGAAGCAAGAGGAAAACAAATTATAAAATACTTGGAATCTGACTCGGCATGAAGTGCCATATTTAGCCAAAAACTTGGCACAGACTAGACTGTGCGATTGCGTCAGCATTTTATTGTTGTCGGACGCTACGAGTGGGATCAACAAGTACCCACCCATATAAAATTGTGCCTAGTCTACTTTCCAGTGTACCCAAAAACATTAGTGACACCTGGACTATTGCGTCATCTGATCCAGGTTATTGGATAGAGCTTGAGGGTTTTGGCTGCACCTTCAACCTCGTTGATCTTAAGTAGACAAAGTTTAGGTATCGGGCATGATACCTTATTGTGTTTTTAAGAAACAAATCGTGTCTTTTACATGCACGGCCTTGATCTATCTCTTCGGACTATCGAATAAGGTATATGCATATTTATGATAGAGTAACGACAGGGGCGAAAACGAATGCTGAACTGGGATGTAGGAAAAACAAAAAACTAGATGTTTAAAACGAACTGGAAGTGTGCCACTTAAAATCAATCAAATCAAAATTGATATGTAGAGGCGTAAAAATTATTTGCAGACGAAAGGCTCTAATGACAGTCGGCGTATAACTTCGATTACTTTCGGCAGATACCGTTCGCTCTAAATTCCAGGCACAACTACTATCCAGGTTGAATCGTTAGAGAACCTCATTAAAAAGCCCAACCGCCCTCCCACGTAGATATACACGGTCCATCTATAGCACTAATGCTCAAGACCCAGTGGCCGCCGATCTGATCTTGGTTGCGCCTTGGACTCTGTCAAGGCTGCAGGAAATGCTTAACAAGGAAGGGTACTGCAGTTGATAGCTAAGCAGAAACGGTCACGGCAACCTTTGTCGCAGACCTCACTATTTCTGCTGTCGCGCTGAGGCTTAGCAGGAGTTTGAGGCTTTTGAAATTCTACAGGGACGAAAAATTAGTTTGTGTTGTCGCGCGACACGATAAGAAACCATACTCATAGGCTGTTGCGTCTTTGGTTGGGACATTTCCACAGACTGAGAAGCATCTTTCGCACCTGCGGACTTGGCAACTGGCTGAGGCTGAGTGACCGATGACATTCTGCCGGTATAATATTTGGCCAAGATACAGAAGGACTTCAAAATTAAGCTTAAGAGTAGGGATGAATACCAAGACTCTTATTCTGCTGGAAAATGTCAGCATTAGGGTGGCTTAGTCGTCGGCGACCCATATTTAACTTGAACTTTCTCACGATGACCACTCTCTGTGCCACAGAATTACAAGGGTTCAAATCCTTAGCTGACGATAGACTAACCATCTTCGATCTAATCTGCCTTACAAGGCACCAAGAGTGCCTGGGGAGCCCTGACCTTGATCTGCTGGGCCGCCCAATCCTGCATCCTCTTAACCTGTGATATCGCATACATGATAGAGTCGAAAAACGCCTTGTCCCACATTGCTTGACTAACAGGGTTCATAGCCTCCATGCCTACTCGGAGATAGGCCAGATACACCTGTAAGCTGCGCAGCGCTTCTAGAACCTGAAGTGTTCCCGGCGAGCGTTGGTTCTTTGGGAACAATGAGTCTCGCAGCATGTGTGCGGCGTGTTTGCCGCGGGTCCTGTTTTCACCCAATTTTTCCACGTGCGGTTTGAGGCGTTTGATTGTGTCTATCGTGATCTGGATGAGAATTCGAACGCCGGAATGAGCTTCCGAGTCAGCTACTAGGTGGTCTAGTAGTTGTTCGGTGATATCGCGTAGTAGAAGCGTCGTTTCGTATGCTTCACCCAGCCAATTCTCCAGTTGGCGCTCACGATGGCCGAGATCAAGATCCGTCACATTCGAAGCTGAAGCGTCGTTCTTCTCCGCCTTTTCGACAGCATCAGTCTGTCGCTCCTTGGCGTGGGGACGGTCACTTGGTACTTTTTCAATAGAGATCGCTCCCGATTTAAAGGTTGGTTGTTTGGAGATCGGGTCCCATTCCGCTGGAGAAGATGTTAGTTCAATGCCTGCAAACATACAAGGATTTAGAACATACTAATCGTGAGCTCATTTGCTGCTCTTGCCCTTCCGTCTTTCGAATCCCAATATCCAAAGTGGAATGGGATAAATGTCTGGCCTTGAGCAATTTTGCCTACTTTGACCTTGATCTCAACCTCGCCACGTCTCGACGTGACAATGACCATGTCTCCAGTCTTCACATCATGAGTTTCGGCATCTTTTTCAGAGATCCGAATCTCGGGTTCTGGGCAAGCATTCTGCAGTGCAGTTCTTCCAGTCTTGGTCCGAGTGTGGAAGTGAAAGACATTTCGTCCTGTCGATAGACGCAAGGGGTATTCCTCATCCTGTTCCTCGTACGGAGGTATGTATTTGCATGCCTTCAAGATCGCGCGCCCGGCTGGTCTCAGTTCCTTGTAATACTCTTCTGAGTAAGACACGCCGGTTTGCAGGTCATGGCCGTAACTCTCGCAGTAGTCGATGTCGGTAAAGAAGATGCCGTCATCAAAAAGACGTTCTTTTCCAGCCGGATAATCCTCATTGCAAGGCCACTGGATACCAGAGCCACCCGTGAGCTTGTCATAGGACATTCCAGTATAATCACAGGGCCTGCCTGCTGAGAGACGTTTCCATGCCTCAAAGACTTGCTCAGGCTCTTTCCAGGGAGTAAGGGACCCGCCATCTTTGTTCTTAAAGCCCATACGGTAACTGTAATCTAAGAAGATCTTCAAATCAGACTTAGCTTCTCCTGGTGGCTCAACGGCTTTGTGAGAAAGATGCACTGTCCGATCCACATTAGTGAAGCAGCCCGTCTTTTCACCCCATTGCGCAGCGGGCAGGATAACATCAGCGACAGAAGCTGTCTCCGTCATGTAGAGATCTTGACAGACGACAAAGAGCTCCGGCTTAGTAAAGATATCCCGCACTCTGGGAAGATTGGGCAAGCTAACTAGAGGATTTGTCCCCGAGACCCAGACCATGCGGATGGAGCCTTTCTCCATGAAAGTCAACATATTGTGGATATGAGTAGGTTCATTCCAGTGAGGTACTTGGATATCGTTGATATTCCAGAGGTCTGCCAGCTCCTGCATATGTTTGGCATTCTGGTGATTTCTGAAACCTGGAAATTCGCCATCACATCCAGTCTCACGATTGTTCTGAGCAGTTGGTTGTCCGTTCATCTGAAAGATACCACTACCTGGCTTACCAAGAAGACCGCGCAGTAAGTGGATATTGTTGATCTGACAGGCGCTTGCAGTGGCTTGATTGGACTGATAAACACCTTGAAGCGCCGAGGAGAGAAGACTTGAGGTCTTCCCAAGGATACTGCCAGCTTCCTCGATCTTATCTGCTGGAACACCAGTAATCTCCTCGACTCGCTTGGGGGTATAGCCTTCGACAGTCCTCCTCAAGTCATCAATTCCAACGACATGCTTTGACACGTACTTTTCGTTAATCCAGTTGTTCTTGAACATAACATGCTGGATTCCGTTGAGCAATGCAAGGTTAGTGCCGATCTTTGGAGCCAGGTGAAGAGTTGCCTTGCTGGCACTTTCACTGTAACGAGGATCCACGACAATCAGCTTGGGCGGGTTAGGCCCTGCGAGACGGTCGAGAATCCTGGACCACAAGACGGTCTGGGTAGACGCCATGTTATGGCCTACCATGAAAAGACAGTCAGTGTAATCAATGTCCGTGTACGAGCCAGGCTGTCCATCGGAACCAAAAGACTCTCGCATTGAAGCTGCTGCCGTTGCAGTGCAAAGGCGAGTGTTGCCATCCCTGAAGTGTCTTGTCAGAATGGTTCATCATGCTTTGATCACCCAGCTCACATGTGAAGCGTGTTCAGACCTGCCTTTCCAATTAAAGCAAGGACGTAATATTCCTCGAGGAACAACTGTCCGCTAGTGTAGAAAGCAATGCTGTGTGCCGTTAACTGTTCTACCAGCTGCTTGGACTTTTTGACAATGAGCTCCATGGCTTCATCCCATGTTGCGCTCTCAAGTTTGCCGTCTCGTCGTATCATAGGATGAGTGAGGCGTTCCTTGCTGTTGACAGCTTTCCATCTAAAGGCAAGTCAGTCTTTGAATCTCATACGTCCTTTGGCTCGTTCTCACCCGTTCAATCCTTTGGGACCTAGCCTTCCCTTGTTGACGCGATCTGTAGCACGGCCTCTGACACCGACAATCTTGCCGTCTTTGACGCCAATATCCATTCCACAGCCATTACTACATATTTCGATATCAGTCCCAATGCTTGGTGATAGATTGCCTGCTCCATGTTGGCAATAGTAACTTACCTGCATAGAACGCAGGCGCTCTGCACCCATTTCTCGGGCTCTTCATCATAAGCGTGGTCGACTCTCGTGGGCCATTGATGTATGTAAGGTGTCCGTGGGCCCCAAATATCTTCAATGGAGTCGCGCGAGCACGTTACCGGGGGAGCTCTAATTGCGTCCATCTTATCGACTGTGTTTGTCTAATTCTCACCACTCAATATTTCCTGGGCAATAAACAGGTACGGTACTTGTGAAGGAACAGGGATGCATTATCAGTCAATCTCTTTACACGCTAGAACCCTATTCTTGGCATTTGATGATCCGGCTTGAACGGCCGGTTATTCGTTACCGCTTCTTCGGAACAGTGGATGATGCCAAGTTGACGTTGTCGCTAACGAAATCATTGACGTAAATGTAAAACCTTTTAGTATTAAAATACGCTTGAATGACGAGTAATGTTCCTCATTGGAATTGGCCGCATCCGTTTTGGCTAGTCTGAGATCTCGATCCGCATTTGAATAATACATTTCCGGCGCTCAGACAACATGGATATCCAACCTTTATGGATCGTCAATGCATCCCAGCAATTAAACAATACCATCCTCAAAAATGGCCACGACATTTTCAGCTGCCCGCTCAAAATTGGAGCTCGCAGCTCTTGAAACAAAGGAAAGTCGGGATGCAACGGATTACTATGAATCAGTAACGCTGGTAGAGGCCATTGGCCGGGTCTCTGCGTGCGATTACTTTAGTCCCATCTCAACACCAGAATTCGACACATCTGCCATGGATGGCTACGCAATTCGGTCAGAGAGCACAAGATTAGCTTCACCCGACTCTCCAGCGTTTTTTCACGTCCGGGGGACAATTGGTGCTGGCGATAGTTGTCGCGCTTTTCCTACAGACTGGAAAGAAAATGATTGGGAGGATGCTCCAGAATCTTGCGTCGAGATCATGACGGGAGGTCGCTTTCCGGGTGGTCCGGCTGGACAAACTCTTGATGCGTGTGTCAAAGTGGAAGACGCCATTATCATCACCGCCAAAGTCCCTGAGCTCGACACATGTATTGCCATCACCAAGCCAATAACAAAATTCGCCAACCGCCGCTTCGCTGGTGAAGATATCCGAAGAGGCGATCTTGTGCTCAAGAAGGGAGAGATTATCAGGTCTTCACACATCATGCCACTCGCATCTGTGGGAATCGATTCCATAAATGTCTGCGAGAAACCACGCGTGTGTATTTGGTCAACCGGCAATGAGTTGACATCTCATACATCACACGTGAGGGACGTTAACGGAGTGTATCTTCTTGCGGCAAGCAAAGAGGCTGGAGCAGACGCTACTTTCTCAGGCTCTATTAAAGACGACGTGAATACAGTTGTGCAGACCATAAGGAAACAGTTGAAATCTTCGCCAACAGATATCATGCTGACAAGTGGGGGTGTCTCGGTCGGTCGATTTGACCACATCCGTCAAGCATTGGAGCTTCTTGGTGCCAGAATCGTGTTTCACGGTGTAGCAGTTCGTCCCGGCCATCCTGTTCTCTTTGCTTTGCTTCCGTCAGCCTGGGGTGAGGTTGCTTTCTTTGGTTTACCAGGAAATCCTGGTGCTGCAGCTGCGTGCTTCAAGTTTTTAACTCTACCATACATCAGATTCCTCTTAGGTCAGAAGTCAGAGCGACCAGTTTTTGCTCGCTTGGAAAATCTGGAGTTGGGAAGTTCGGCGAGGAAAAGTATCATGGATGCGCCGAATAGAGGATTGGATTGTGATCGGTTCAGACCTGGTGTCTTGAAAATGACAGGACAGGACGGGCCTACGGTTCATGAAGCTGCTGGGGTTTTGGGACCGGCTAAAATGGCACCTTTCGTACAGGCAAATTGTTGGATTCATATAAAGGCGAAGGAAAGGATTGATATGGGTCAGGTTGTTTCTTGTTATCCTATGAACGATGTCTTCGTATCTTGAGCAGGGGAATTCGATAGTGTATACAACATCTGCGCCTCAAAGTGATCGCTCGGTATATCTGCCAATCTTCTCAGTGCACTCTCCCACTCCGACTTTGTGTTGACGTTGCGAAGCAACACTTCCGAATTTAATTCGGGAATATGCATATACCCATCCAATTCGTATACAGCTTTGCTAGGACTGAGTTTGCCTCTTTCGCAGTTATTCTTCAAGTGACTGATTGCTGCAGGACTCCATATTCCCAACAGAGGTTCGCAGAATCCTTGCTTGTTGCGGAAACAAGTAACAGGAGGTTTGTAGAGTGATTGTAGTTGTTGAAGTGCAGCTGATGTGATGCAAGGATAGTCGCAGGCTACGACCAGCCAGGTCGCTTCAGAATCAGATTCAAATGCCGCAAGGAGCCCTGCCGCTGGCCCTTTTGACTCTTCTGCCTCGCTACTTTCCGAATCAAGGATAATCTCGACCCTTTTGTCATTGTTTGACACTGTTGAACGCTTCTCCTGACCAGTACAATTTAGTTGTGATTTGCTAGCCCTCCTCAGAAAGTCATCCATGTCAGAGTCTTGAGCTAGAGAGATGTAGATGGTCTTTGCTTCAGGACACGCTTCGCGCAGAATGTCAATCTGATGTTGATACAAGGGGCGTCCGTCGGGCATGACGAGTAGATGCTTTGGGGAACCCATTCTAGTCGACTTTCCGCCGGCCAGAATGAGTAGCTTTAGGTTTTTCCATGGTGTGTCTGCGTCGACCTGGACAGATGGTCTTAGAGGCAGAGTATTCGATGACGCCATTGCGAAAGATGCAAGAAAAGGAGGGTTTTAATAACGGAAGTTTCTTAGGATCATCCCATAAGTTGCAAGTAAATTATAGTAGTCGTTGTATGTAGGCTATACTCCAAATAATGTTTGCAGCAGGCGTTGGCAGGGTTTAGGGTTTGTAAGGAACAATGGGTCGAGTGCATGTCCGAGATCCGGGTCTTCGGTCACTTCGAGTTTTAAGATGATGCGATCAGAGTCCACATACAACTATCATAACGACGCGAGTCATGATACCATCCAAATTCAAGTTGATTGAGCCGAACAATTAAACTTTTATATATAATGCAAAAAGTTTGCCAGACTCTTCTCAAATTGGCTTGACCACAAGTTCTCGTCATCTCTCCAGGGTAATCCAGTCCTCGTGGAGTCAAACCTCCGAAATGATCACCATTGTCCGAAGAATTCGTGATGGAGCCACTAAGCCAATCAAATTGATAGTGACGTAATGCATCATGTAATCATTCATCATGTCTATTTCGTTGTGAGAAATTGACTTGAGAAAGCTGAGACTCATAGTTACAACATTTTGAGATTTGGTTGACACTACCCATAACTCAATCAATCACACACGACGATCGACACAATGGCATCAATTATTCCCCGAAGCTTGAGGGCTTTCAGCGCTCTGCCCAAGAGGGCCAATTGGTCCACTGCTGCCGTGCGACCCCTTGCGCAGCCTTTGGCCCGCCGCTTTCTCGCGACCGCTACTCAGGAACAGCCGCGTCTACGATTAGGATCAACTGGTATGATATAAACTCATCATATTGGTAATTGTACTAATACTTGGTTAGCTCCTAACTTCCAAGCTGTTACTACTCATGGAGAAATTGACTTCCACAAGTTTATTGATAACAGCTGGACTATTCTATTCTCTCATCCTGCCGACTTCACCCCAGTATGTACCACCGAATTGGGTGCCTTTGCGAAGCTCAAGGGCGAGTTCGATAAGAGAGGCGTCAAGATGATTGGCCTGGTAAGTGAATTGCACCATTTTTATAAGAACAAGTAGTTAACTCATGAGTTCAGAGTGCCAATGACCTTGGCTCTCACGACAAGTGGGTAGACGATATCAATGAAGTCGCCAACACCAACCTTCAATTCCCTATCATCGCCGATGCCGACCGCAAGGTCGCTTTCCTCTACGACATGATTGACCAGCGAGATCTCGATAACATCGCAGAGAAGGGCATTGCCTTTACTATTCGCTCTGTTTTTGTTATCGATCCGTCCAAGAAGATCCGGCTGACTATGATGTACCCTGCGTCGACTGGACGAAACTCTTCTGAGGTTCTGCGAGTTATCGACTCTTTGCAGACTGGAGATAAGAAGGGTGTTGTCACTCCCATTGACTGGCAGGTCGGTGACGATGTTATCGTGCCGCCATCTGTGTCGACGGCGGATGCTAAGAAGAAGTTTGGTGAAGTCCGAGAGATCAAGCCATACTTGCGATACACCAAGGCCTAGGTCCCCGGGTTAGAAACATAAGGTGTAACTGTATTATATACGATTGAAGACTGAAGTATCTTTATAAATACCTGATGTAGTTGTAACTGTACCACAACTTGTCAGGGCCGTGATGTATTTCGTGAAGACATAACAAAACGCTGCTCTGAGAGGCACACAGCACCTTACGATAGAGCTGGAGAGTGAAGGTTTCCTGGTTTGGTTCAAGTTTGTTAAAAACGTCGAGGAATATGAGGTTGAGCCAGTCTCTCATGAGTAGCCACTGAAACAACACATATCTGCCTTTCATTACCCATCAAATATTACATAAACACCGCAAAAATGACCAATATCAAAATGCTTCTACTGATGATCCATGGCTCCCGTACCAAATTCCTGCTCCGTGCCTGTCGGCAAAAATCCTTCGCTAAAGAAACTACTCCAAAACACTTCGACCCCAGCATTGGCGGGAGCACTTGGGAAGTAATCATCCAATGATAGAGATGGGTCTGGAAACGCACCTGCTTCTATATGCTGAGACAGATGCTCGACTCTGAAGACCTGTTGCTCGGGCATTGGACGCTCTCGGTGCACTTCTGGCGGTGTGGTTTCTTTCTCCTTGCTCGAGTCTTGGACTTGAAGATTCATGAGAGGTTTGATGATTTCATTCTGGTCCATATCTAGACGCCAATAACTCTCGACACATCGGCTGTGCAGTCTCCCCAAGACGGCGTGGAAAGTTGTTGGGCTCAGAAAACGTCCTCCATCCGATGCTAATCTGAGCTTGTCGATGATGACGACCATTAGATCTAAAGCAGAAATTGGTTCAGCTTCTGCCATATACGAAACATCGGCCGAAGGTCTTTTGAAGACTTCAAGCTTAGTGATTATGACAACAGCGTACATCATCCTGGTGAAGATGATTATGGGGACCTGTTGTAGCATCTCAGGCGACAACTGCAAAAATAACTCAATCAGGTTTCGAGCCACGTCTAAGCATTCTAAACGGGCGTCAACATATTGTGGCGTGTCTGGGGCGAATTGGTTCGCCGATAGCAAGGTATGTATAGCGTAAGGAGGGCGAAAGTCTCGAAGCTCGTGATTATCATAGAGGCCTGGCTCGCAAAAGTTGAGAAGAATGACATGATAATGTATGTCGAGTGTTACTTTGACAGTCAGTCGTTTGAACGAGGAAAGGAGATGGTAATCTTACGCGTCATGACGTCCTCTGGCACATTCCGCCGCCAGTCCTTAACTCGTTCGAGGCCGCCTCGCAGAATCAAACGGGTACGTGGGTCTGAATGATTGACCTTCGACGAGCTTTCGTCCGATCCAACTCCGACCATGGCAAAAGACTCTTCGGCAAGCCGTTGGAGTCTAACCCATGCTGCTAAGCGTTGGTCACCAATATGAGAGATAGCCGGAGGATCTAGAACATCTATACAGCCCTCCACCCAGGGGCCGTAGCGCAGGTTGCTTTGCCGGCGGAATGACATAGCAATACTAGGCACACATTAATACCGATGTGGGATACCGTGTGAGAAAGAGGATTCGAACCTTGAGCAGAGAAAATAGCAAGCCGAGAACGTTCTAGCGATCTCCAAGTATTCCTTCGTACGTAGAACATCGGGATCAGCCGGCGGGACTTGGTATCGCTCGTCGTTCGAAGATCGCAGATCAATTACCATTGTAGCTGCGACGTTGACAAATTGACCAAAGTTCAGATCCTGAAACTTGTCTGGCGGGTGACTCCAAGTTACAAGAACCAAAGCAGCTTGTATAAGGTCTATAGATTTCCGACCGTAAATCATGGCTTGCTCCATAACATATCGCTCCGCATCTCGAAAAAGCGGTGTCCAGAGATTCGGCCTGAAGCTGCTCGATGCCGTTGCCAATATTGCCCGGAAAAGGGCTGGTCGATCTTGCTGCAAAGCCCGCCAAGAGAGGAGAGCGTCGGGGAGGACTAAAGGGTAGTGCGGTAGAAGCTCAGTACAGAATTTGATGCAAAGCTCTTCTGCGAGTGATTCTTCGACAATTCCTCGCGATACAGGGTCTCCCTTGGCGGACAATTCATCGGTAGTATCACGTAATGAAGAAGTGCCGGGAGACGTGTCCGAGAAGCGTCCAGATGATAGAAATGAGTCGTGGGTACTCGCGGGAGTTATCGAGGCTTCTGAGATTGGTGGTATGCACAGGTCTTTTTGGCGCTCTGTAGCAACCGCCCGTTGGACCTCCTCGAGCTTCTGCTCAAGTTCATGGATCCTGGTTTCATTGCGCCTCCGTCTTTTCCTGGTAGCTGGAGCGTTGAAGACACAATCAATGTCCAGCTTTCTGCAGCGGTTGCACTTTTCTGACAAAGAGCGAGAGTCGGAAGGGTCTGGGATGCATCTAATCTTCCTCTTCCGACAACCCTAACATTCGCATTAGCAATGGCATTGATGCGCAGTCGTTCATCATACCTCGCAAGTTCTATTCAGGCGAGCCTCCACTGCACCTTCTGAGGTACTCATACTGTATCCGTATGCGTATTTGTGTCTATCTCAAAGTGGACTGGGTAAGGAAATGCGGTTGCGGGTTGGAAATTTGAGCCCGCGCGGAGGCGCTTTTTCCTACATAGTGAGGGCGGCATTTAATAAAGTACCGCGCGCCGATACAGACGCGCGCTAGTCTACCAAAGACAATGGGCTTGCAAACAATGACTCGTGGTTGGCGTCGATAAGCCCCCTTTAGTGCTTACGCCTCATTACTCGGCTTAGTTACTCTTCACTCAAATTTCGATCTCCAGTGCTTTCTAAAAAATGGTGCTGTGATTGTGTATGAAGTTAGATAGCATTGATGTGTAATTAGAAACAAAATGTCACGGAGGTGGGTATTAGACACGAAAGATAAAAGGGGACAGCGATATTTTGTCCTTGGTACAATTAAATGTCATAATGCAGAAGAAACGAGCTTTAGCAGCTAAGGTCAACAAGCTTAAAAATTAGGTTGATGTGCGAGCAAACTGTAGGTTATTATGCTTAAAAAGTGGAAAATATGTGTAATTTTACAATGCTGCAGTCAAAGCACACCTCTGACAAACAGCACCCTAAGAGATAGCTTAGTAGTAGAAATCCTCTAGTTACGAAAATTTGGTGTGACGATTCAAATGGCCAGAGACGCAACCAGTGGATAATTTGATCGGTACTGGCGCGTTAAGATTATTGTTACAAACAGGAATCTAAAATTGAGGCGAAGTAGCTAAATGGCTAACCATGCATCCCAAGGATGCTGAGCAACCAAAGACTGCGAAAACAGAACGGAAACGAAAATCTACTAGTGAACTTTATGCCTTCATCCACCTGAGTCCCTCGCAACATCCAGCTGATGTCTCAATACAACAAACAAACTAGACCCCATTACATATTGAGGACACACCGCCACAGTCTAATCAGGCCTTGCACAAAGCTCCTCCATTCTTCCAGTCACCGATACTCTTTGGCGCGTATACATAGTCGGTATGCTCAATCAGTTCCGACACCTGTCTGATCTGACCATGGGTAGGAAGAACGCTGAAATCCCGTTAGTTTGGGTTCACCTTTATGTATCGAGTACTGGGCATTACTTACTAGGCGCTCTCAGGCAGACCATCCTTATCGAGCTGACCGAGCCACTCTCGCATTTCCCACCTATCGTTATTGGCATCAGGCATGCCAGGGTGCCATGCGTCAGCCTCGATGACAGCAATGCCCGATTTGTTGGTAGGGCACTTGTCAGTGATAAAGGCATATGACCAGTCAATGGAGTGAGTGGCTTGCTCTTCCCAGATGAACCAGGCTTGGTGCTTGCTATCGCTATGGATATAAGGGTGAGTGTCGCTAGCAATTTGTTAGATCATAAGTCTTACTGATGCAAGAATACCTACTTGAAGGTGATGAGTTCGGCACCGGGAATACTGGACCAGTAGCTCGCTGCGACTTCAGGCACAATCAACTTGGCCCCAATCTTGACGTACTCGGCAGCTCCTCCACTATGGTCACGGTGATGGTGGGTAGGCTATCGTAACAGTGTTAGTTCCTCACTATCGAAGCTTATTTCATCCTCAATCTTGGGAGCTTACCCAGAGGTACTTGATGGGCTTGCCAATGTTCTTCTCGATCCACTGAATCACCTGCTTAGTCCACTGAGGAGGTGCATCGCCCACGATGACATGGTCCTCAAACTCGATAACAAACTGCTTGACTCCGAGAAATTCATCGTTGACGACAAGCCAGTGAGCGTTAGGTAGACCGGGAACGATGTTCTTGTGCTTGATGCTGTCGACAGAGTTGTTGCTAATGCCGGAACCAGGACCAGACCAAAGCATATTACTGCTGAATTCCAGAATGTGTGCGTGGCTGAGGCCCTCAGTCTTCTTGGGCGCCTCTTTAGGGAAGAATCCCTTGCCCTCCGACAGGCCCTTGAAGTAGTTCTTGGGAAACTTGGGATTGATCGTGATTTCCTCGACGACGAATTCCTCGAGCGTCGCGTCTAGCTTCTGGATGGTGGAATTGTAAACGGTCTGGAACGTGTGGGGGAATTTGATGCCCTCGACGGCTTTGTACTGAGAAAGGTAGAGGTCGTTTGTCGAAGGTCCATAGACCATGTGGTTCTCTTCGGCGCGGATGATGTGAGGGAGATGGCTTGAAGCGTCGAAGATGACGGTGATTTCAAGAACAGGATCGTAAACTGTTTGAGTTAGATCATAGTGACAATATTCGAAAGAGAAAGCTTACCAGCCGGTGTGTTGATTCCGTTAATCAAAACCTCAGTAGCCTTGGTACCGTGATGGTTTTTCATCTGGGTATGTCAGCGAACCGCAAAGCCGATAATCACTAAAGAGAATGTGCACGACTTACCTCCAACAGAAGCTTTGGTGAAAGAACATTCCCTTGAAGGACCAAGAACTCCGCGAGGGCAGCTATAACCGCGAATCAGTCATTATGTTACTTCATGGGCAGTAAACGGGGGCTAAGCTCACCATCAATGTATCCGGATGTAACATTTGCAGGAAGCCAGATCTGATTGTTACCACGAACATAGCATGCAAATCCCTCTCTGCCGCCACGAACAACAAGAGAGTAGTCAAACTCATCAAGCCTAGCAGATCCCCAATACCAGTAATCTAAAGTGATGTAAGCCTTTCGCCTTACTGGAGGGGAGATAGTGTCACGAACCACCCGGCTTAAAAATACGGTCGATTCGCTGAGTCAACTGATCCGAGTCATAACTGAAGGATACATTCTGGGAGCCAGAAATTGCGACAGAGGTATCTGCTTTGTTCATGTTGTAACTCTGCATAAGACTGCGGGAATGATAGACACTGAATAGATCTGGTAAGTTACTTGATTGACAAAAGATAGGTATATTCGCACTTTGGAGAGTGGTAGGTGATTCCATCGATAGCTGCAATGGCCTTCTCACCACCGAGCGCGGCCAGAGCCTGGCTGATGAGAGTATGAGCAGTAGGAGAGCGTGAAGGCACCGTCTTGCAGGCGGCGAGTGCCACCATGGCGAATGAGAGAGCGAGTATCTTCATAGTAAGAGTAACGAAAACCGTGGATTGAATATGAGAATTGAGATGCGATTATTGTTGTTTGGAGTTTCCTTCAGCCCCTCGTCAGAAAGACATGGTCTTTATAGATTCCCATCGCCGGCCAGAAGTTTAGCCTTGACAGAAGATCTGCAAGAAGATGCGAATTGAAGCTGGGTATCCAGGGCCCGCGGTGAGGCTTAGTAGCGGTAGTTGGTCTAGCGCCTGACGCGCGGTCGCTAAAAGTGAAATTGAAGCTTACGGGCGGACTTTCAATAACATCCGCTCTGCGCAGTGTCTCATTCGCAGATCGCACGCGGTAGCATTTGTTTTGTAGAACACCGCTCGCATGTTCTTCCAATACAGACTTCCCTGGACGCGCGGTCAGATAAAATCCGTGGCTTCGTTGAGGATCACTTGATGCAAAGGTCTCTTGGTGATGCGACTGAAGATGGTCATCGGGTAGGTCGAGTGGGATTAACTCGTCCAATTAACTGGCGGGTAGCACTCTGGATCATCATTTCCTTCAGCAGACACCCACGAGTTCTCGGAGATAATGGCTTGTCATGTTATAGTAACAGCGAAGAAGAGTTATTGTGCTTCGATAAAATCCACAGTTTACGTGTAGTATTCCATGGCATGGTCGAGTTGCGACCTGGAAGTATTCTTTTTTCTTAAATCTGGGGAAACAAAAACAAGCTTATCACAAGTGCCTCGGCCGAGCCTGTTGCCCTTGGCGGTCGTTATCGACGAGAAGTACAAGGGAAGGGCAACAGCAGCCCAAGTGGATGGGTTACTAGAATATTTCCTTGAGTTAGGAGAATATCTCAGTATGTCTATGTCACCATAAAGAACTAAGAAGCTGAAGTCTATTCCCACAAAGGTAGCACAGGCACGAGAGTAACGATGTTATTCTTTGGCCCATTGAATTACAGGGTACAAATTGCATATCCAGCATAAACGTAACGACCGTCTCTGTTGCACAGACCCACACCGTCATTGGTATATATTTGATCCTGTCAGTGTTTGATTTGCTCATAAATACTCCCTCCTGCTCTTTATTTGTTCCTTCCATTTCTCAATTGCCCCCAACAGTAGGATGATACTCTGCCAACCGCGGACCTCACTGTGAATAACCTCCCCTGTAGTTTAGAATCTACCATATGGCTACTAGATAGCCAGGACGGGTCTAAGCAATGGATTATCGGGATTGGAGGAGTGGTGCTGGGCAGCTGGTATTCGATAGGGTGCCAGACTTATATGTTTGTCTCTGGACTGCAAATTTGAAGCCCGAACTCGGCTCAGGGCTTGCCGAAATACGATTATTACCTCCGAGTCGGGCCGAGCGGCAGTCAAAGTATGTTGTCTGCCTTGGCTCTTTCTTAATCTGGTAATCTGGCTTACGAAAGTAGCGTATAATTAGATGACCATGCTGTGCTGTGATTGGTCTAACCGTAATCCTATACGAATAACTCGGGTTCCAAACGCCAGATTTGATGGTATTATTGCAATTAGTTTCGAAGGAGATAAGAAGGAAGATGCGAGAAAAACAGCATAACCCGGATTCTCCTAGTGTTTAATACAAAAGAGGCTTGAACCAATACTCTACGATTCGAAGGATGCGTTCTTATGGTACCTAACAGCATGCTCACTTGGTTCTATCAGCCTTCAAAAGCGCAGTCTATTCTTTCAAGTTTACTTAGCATCTAGAAAAAGGACGGGAAGTTACTCATATTATCAGCCCCGCCATCTTGAAGCACATAGTAGTTAGTTGCCTCGTACTCATTGTGGCTCAGAGGTGAGCAGCCATACTTTACCTTGTCAAAAAAGGGGTCTGTACTCCGTATTCTCTGATAGAAGTAGACCTTGTGCCCTTGCTCTCGACGAATTGTCTTGATAACTCTCCAAACACCTTGCTCTTTTCCACTTCTATTATCGTACATCTTTTGTCTGCTTCCCAGCTTCCACACTGTCTTTCTAAGACCTCAGCTGATTAAGAGCTCTAGCACAACAATGCCAGTTGGATCAGCTATTATCGAGGAGCGATCCAAGATCGCCGTCATACACAATCAGCCTCTTACGACACTAATACCATACGGTTCATTCATTATTACATGCAATATCGTGTGTATCGCCCTTCTCTCCAATATACTCGAGCGATGGGTCTTGCGCTTAGTATACAGAGATACCTATGTTGCCCTGGAGAAGGATGGCAACGAACGACGTCGCCGATCGTTCACCTACTATCACGTTGGCGCCCTAGTTTTATTCGCGTTACTATGTGTCGGCGTTTATCCGGTCTTTGGCTTTCTTGTCGGCTCAGCGAAATTCGACATGCCTATAGGGAAGGGCGCTACTCTTGGGGATTTGCTGTTCCTGGTTACCGAACTCTACACGGCTTATTATCTCTATGAAATGTGCTTTCGAACCCAGTTCGCCAGTCCGCTCACCATTGCGCACCACGTCGGATTGCTCCTCATTACCCAAACCGCCGTGGTACTTTTTGCTGACATACAAAAACATCCACAGGCGACAATAGAATTCTACATGTGCATGGTCTGGGGTATGAGTCTATTTCCCTTATTGGAGCATTTGTGCTAGATACCAGATAGCTAACACCGGGACACAGGGGCTTTTGATGTGGCAGTTGAGCTACCCATATTCATTTCCATGCTTATTTGGAGAGTGAAGGCGAACGACCATATAGTGAGAGCGCGGCTGGGATACGGGTGCTGTATTTGGATTGTTGTGTCAGCCTGCACGGAAGTTGCCGTCACTGCTTATCTTTTAAAAGGTTCCTGGAGTAAATGGGGCACAACGTTCCAAGTAGTCACCCCCATGATCTTTGCACTTTGGATTGTCACGCAATTCTATGGTGCATACAGACTTTTCAACATGGGCCGAGCAGAACATTTCTATGCAAGAAGAGGTTTTGTAGCTGAATAATCAGCCGTAGTATCCGGCGGGACTCGATTACATCTCTATGAAGGACGAAATAATCAGGAGGAATAACTGAAACAATAAGTAAATAATATACTTTACATGACTACCAACGTGCCTCACATCAACGACCAACGTATTCCATCAGTCCAGTATCTGATCACGATAATTAAAAGGTTATTATGTCACAACGGCAAGTCCCGAGTCTAAGGCAAGCCCCAGCATATTAAAAGGGGGTTTGGACAAGCTAGGGTCAAACACGCTATCAGTAAAAACGTCCCAACTTGGCTGCGCTACAGCTTAGAAGGTAAGTGTGTGATCATTGGGTTATGATGCCTTCGAGTTTAAAAATAGAATATTCTTTGTTTCTGTTGAAGCCGGCTTGCTCGCCTTCTGGACGTTGTAGGCAAACCTGAGATAGTAAAAACGTCTTACCCAGCTTGAATTAGCCGAATTCCCAAGTAATGTGATGTGACCATTAGGAACGCTCGGATGATGTTGAAAGAAAAGGCCACGAGGTTGAGGACTGTTTGGAACATCTTGACTGATTGGTTTGGATTATCGTCAACCTAGAATCTTTTGTTCTCGTCCTTTTCTACCCAAAGATACGCTTTAACCTTTCTGAAACTCCTTGGCCGATATGAGATTATGAGCTGCTTGCCATTCCTCCGAATTTTGAGCTGAGATTCGGCATCCATATCTTCATAAGCAAAACCAACATCCGGGTGCGAGAACCTATCCTCTGTGCTCAATACTTCGTCCCCCTGTAATAATCCTGCCTGCGCAGCCCTCGAGTTCGGAATTACCTTGCTTATGAAAGATAGCCCATTCTCATCTCGATCTTGTTCAAATCCAACCTCGAATTGCTCTAATTCTGTTTGTTGAACCGTCAAAAGGGGGCCCAGGCTGTTCTTAGGAGGCACCACCGCCTTGCCATTCGACCCTTTCTGGTACTCTTCTCTTGCAGCGGCCCCTAGCTCTTTTTCTAGCAG